>JAEMOT010000879.1:150675-177536 GCA_019297695.1 Apostasia ramifera
AGCGCGGCCGCCGGCAGTGTTGTGCGGCCGCGCGAGGCCGCCGGAGGCGGCGCGGGGCGACGCAGTGACGGCGCGGCTGCCGAATCTGGTGGAGAGAGGGAGGGTAAGGGCATAATGGTAATTTTTATATTTTTTAATAATAAAAAAATGAAAAAAAAATAGATAATATTTTTTGAAAACCTAGGGACCCCGATGATAGAAATTTAAAAATATGAACCTGTGATAATAACCCTTAAACTCAAGGACCTGGGTGTAATTTACCCTTATAATTGTTTTAGTGTATTATGAAAAATTGAATTTTTTTTCTTTATTTTAGCCCAAAAAATAAAAGAGAAAGGGGAGAGTGCGCGCACTAAAGATATTTTATACTCCATAAATGTATATATATATATATGTCATTATCAATTTTAATAAATAACATAATTCATTCTAAAAATTTTAGATTTTTTTTTTATCTCAAATAAATATTTAATATATTTTTTATCTCTTTGTCTTATGGGATAAATTTTGTCTATTTGAGATGATACGTATCCAAAAAAATATTAATCTAAGACTTAAATAAACTCAAAAATCAAAAAAGAAAAAAGAGTTATAAAGCCATTAACAACTCTTTTCCCATTCGCCAATAATAAGAACCAGCTGAAGAAGATTCAACTATTTAGGACCTGCTTATTTGATAAATTAAAATTAATTTAATTTAATTTTAAACAGATATATCATATCACAAATAAAATTTAATATTAAAAATTAATTATATTTCACATTATACATATAATTCAAAATAAAAAATTAACTTTATTTCATATCCTACACACATACCAAAATAATGATTAACTTATATCATATTCCTCGTATATCTTAACGTAATAATTAATTTTATTTTATATTATTCGTAATTTTTAATAAAAAAATATCTTAATATAAGTTTAATTTTAATCTTATTAAAATTAAATTTTACAAATAAATAAATCCTTAAATATAATTTTTTTATAAGCAACTATTTAATTTAAGTCTATAAAAAAATATTTAAATAAATAAAATAATATAAAACTTAATTCTGGTAATTAATTATCGATAACTTTGAGTTGAACAAAGTAAACAATCTAATATTTTAAATAATAATGATGTACTTATTCATCATATGCTTAATAAAACATGCACATATGTNAACTCATTTAACTCATCTCTAATAAAATGAATATAGCAATTATTAAGTTCACATTTGACATTTTCATAGTTACTCTTATTAATCATTTAATCATAAAAATAAATATCTAAATTTCTTATCCTCAATTGTATTTGATTTATGCATATTAATTACATATTTTCGTCTCAAATTTGACATAAATATAAATATTTATTTTAAAATTTGAATTAATTATAAAAGTAAGGGATAATTTGATTCAGTCTTCTGCCGTAGACTCCGTAGTTCTATAAAAATAAAAAAAAAAAATTACCTACATATCACATAATTTAGTTTTATTTATGTCTTATCCATCTATTCTTAGTTAATTACGCTATGCACACTCAAAATATTATAAAATCTTACATACATATATTTTAACTTATTTCTATTATAATGAGTAATCATAATTTTTCAATAACCTAATTATAATTAAATTACAAAATAATTAAGTCATTCATCATATTATTTTAAAGATATTTAAATATATTTTGAGTGAAAATCCTAAAACCTTAATGTTTAGGTGGCGACAAAGGAAGAAGACATCCGCGACGTGAATTGATTTTAGGACAAATCAGCGCTTTAGTGTGGTATTGAGAAAAAGAAAAATATATACCATTAAGAGTAAAAATATAATTTTAATGATTTACTAACAGAATATTTTTTTTTCAAATAGATTTTGATTAAGTTTTAACTCAAATGTTTGTATGTAAGATTTTATAATGTTTTGAGTGTGCATAATATAATTAATTAAGAATGGATGAGTAAGGCATAAATAAAATTAAATTGCGTGACATGTAGGTAATTATCCTAAATAAAAAATATATCATTTAATTTCCTTCTACTCATATTTTTTTTCATGTGATTAATTTTTAATGGTTATGTTAAATTTAATTATTTAGTTGTTATTTTAAAAATTATAAATATATATATATTTAAGTATTTTTAATATTTCATAATTCAAATATAGAAGTATTGTCTACTTTAGCTTTAGAAAATTACGTGAAAATATGCCTCTATTATGTGGAACATATTATTTATTTATACAGCTCGAAATTTTTTCTTTTTTCGATGTGGGATGACTCATTTCTATTCTCCTCTCATAACTATTTATCGGCTTAAAAACCTGTTAAAAGACGCACTTTATTTTAATAATTCTCTTCTCTTGAAATATCACCCGATGATCACTCCTCACCCTCTTCGGCTACAAGAGTCACAATTTTTAATTGTTATTATAACATTAATTTTTTTTTAATATCTTAGCTATAACAAAAGAAATGTTTGATATATAAATATGATGATATGAAATGTTATGTATGTAAATGTCCTTAAAAAATAATGATTTTTTTTAATGTTTAATATAGCTTGCAAAATTTATTTTCACATACACATCTCTGAAAATTGAAATATTATTTATAGCATATATTATTTAGGATTGTTAAAAAGCCTATTCGAGCAATATTAAATATATCGATATAATATCGAGTCAAAAAGGTGATATACAAATAAAATTTAAGATTGGAACGATTTGCGCGTAACAATCATATTTGAAAGTGATATACTAGTAAAAAAAATTCAAAAAAAACGATTGCATATACAATATCTTCAAAATGATTGCATCCAAATATTAAAAATTTAGTTAATTATAAATATTGCTTTGTCTACAATCCACATGTTAACAATCAACAAGAAATAAATAAATAAAAAAATTCCATTTATCTGATTTTTTTTAATGGAAGATTAAGCCCAATTTTTAAGTTATTGCTGTAATTTATTTGCTATTATACTTAACCAGCTTTGCATCAATAAAGAATGATGTCATATCTTTGCATGGAATTACGTACATTATATCGAAAAATTTACATCTGTCACCATCAAAGATTTATTATTTTCAATCATCACCCCATATTTTACAGGCAGTATTCCGATTTTGAAGTTAGGTAGGAGTGCTATATCAAAATAATAGATTTTGGGGGTGTCGCCTGAAAATAATAGATTTTTTGAGGTGACAGATGTAAATTCTTCTACTATATTTTGAACTCATAATATCACATAATTTAGACTAAATTTTAAACAATACATTTTGTACATTCAAATCAATAAGAGAAATTTACGTTCGTCACCCTCAAAGAAGACTTTGTTTACAGATGGCACTTCCTAAATCAAATATTTACAAGTAGCACCCTTTATTTTAAATATAAATTTATAGGTAATACTCTTGTGCTAATTAAGATTAATATATGAAACTAAAATCACATCTAATCTTTCAATGAAGAGCTAAATGTAGTTTAGTATCTATTATTTATATTTTTTTTTAATTTTTATCTATTTTTAAGATCTTTGTTTTTTTCCATGACTTTATATTATGAATCTTCTTGAAACAAAATAAATGTAATTTTAGTTATATGTGTTAATTCTAGTTGAGTTAAAAAATAATAAACAGAAATTCGCGTAGTGGAACTGCCTAAATTTATATTCAAAATAGGAGGTGCTGCCTATAAATAATTGACTTAGGGGGTGTTGCTTATAAATATTTGACTTGGACAATGCCGACTATTAAAAAGGCTTTTTTGAAGGTGAAAAATGTAAATTTCTCGATTAATAAATATTATGTTATATATAATTATATTCACATTTGCATTAATAATCATTAATTTGAGTTTGATAAAATGAAGTATAAACATTTTTATAATAGTTTAGATTTAATATTACCACAAAAATGATTTAACCTAACGATAACTAAATCGTATCGTGGTATTACAAGTTGGTTCTAATTTTTAAAATATTTTAATTTTAATTACTAAAATTATAAAAATACTGTAACTTGATTTAAACTAAAATGGGGCCATTAACTTTTGGCTTTTTTTAATTATTCTTTCTGATAATATTTAATTATTAATTTCTTTTAGCTTAATAATAATTAAAAATATTTATCTTTTAATTTTAAATTTTAGAGGACAAAGCATTAAAGTAAAAAATGCGAAAATTTAAATTATATTTTAATTTTTAACATTTTAAAATCTAGAAATGAGGGTGAACAAAAAAATTTTAATAAGTTTTTAAAATATATAAATAATGATTGAATTTTATATTTTACATCACAGAGATTCAGGAAAAAGCAAAATTTTAACACAAAGTAAAAAAAAAATTATTGAGTTGAGACGTCCATTCCCCAATGATCGCATGCGGATTGCATTACGATCAAAAGACGATATATTCGTGCCAGACTGTCTAGTCATGCCAGAAGAAGATGGTTTAAAGATGCATTAAAGTCTATATAATACATCGAGTTTGATACTATTTATGATAAATAAGACTAGAAAAGTCGGTCGATTAAATATAAAAGAGCGTGATTATGTTAAGGGAGCCTTAAATTAATAATCTTTGCGGAGTTTAATCATCATAAGAAGAATTAGGTTGAATTTTCTCGTTGAAGAGCGGATAATAGTCGAGAACTTGAGTAGAACATTTTGTTGAGGACGTAAATTAAAAAAAATTAAAAAATATTTGACTAAAATATATTTTTTAATAAATATTGTTCCAGATGATCTTTTTTATGCCTTTACAAATAAAAATAAAATAAATGAAGAATTTTATATTAACATTATGATACCCTGCACTAGAATACAATCTTAATTTTTGTCAAAATGAGAGTGAAATTATCAAGTAGTTTCGAAATTCATGCTTGGAAATATATTTTAGTTGATTCATATCTGTACCCGCCCCATTTTATAATGGGATGGGACGGATTGCGAATTGCGGGTAAAATTTTAGTACTTATATCCGTCCCATTAAGAATGAATTGGGGCAGTTTAATCGAATACAAGTACAAATTACAACCTCTAAATCTAGCTAGTTCATCTGATTCAATCATAATTTGATAGGACAGTCTCATAATTATATTATAAATATTTATAATTCTATAATTCTATGAATAATTTTAAAGAAATTAAAGTTAATTTAAAAATAAAATAATTGTGATAAAAATTAAAAGAAATTAATGTTTCAATTATTAGTTAGTATATTATTATTTAAATAGTATAAATATAAGTTTTATTTAACTATTAATTCACTTAATTATTCATTTTTTATTTTCACAAATTTTAATCGGAATTATCTAATGTATAAAGTAAAATTAACGCATTGGAATTATCTAATGTATAAAGTAAAATTATTTCTTATATATTAAAATGTGTAGGAAATATTGATAAAATAATTAAACTGTTTTTTTTAATAAAGAATTAATAAAAATTTCAAGCTGGCTCATTTACAAACAGGGACCAAAGTTTTGAATATGTAATAAGAAATTTTTATGTGTTACAAATGATATTTATTTTTGACTCTTTCCTTTGTTGAAAACGCCTTTAAATAGAAGCCATGAAAATGTTGGACTTGATCTAGCATTATTTCCTTTGTGAAAAAAATTATTATTTTATAGCACAAGATTGAGTCAATTAGAGTTTCTATAAAAAAAAAGATCGATTCAAAATTTTATTCAACTCTAAGACATCAACGATTTGATTTTAAGCCAATCCAAATTTGAAGATTGAATTGAAAATCTTTTATTCAATCTCAATTTGGTTAAAAATATGAAAGAGAATAACTTAATCTGATCTCGATTCAAGTTAGGACTGACTGACTCATTATAAATTTAAGCTCGATCTGAGCTAAATGCGATGTAATTTCAAATTAATTTTTAATGTTTATTCAAATTTATAAATATAAACTTTTTTATTTATTTAAATCAACTAAAATTATATTATCTACTGGTTAGAAAGAAAATTAAAAAATAAAAACCATAAAACATTTAATAAGATGAAACATATTAGAAATAAAAAGATAAAAATAAATTACATTTGAGTCTCTAAATTTAGAATATAATAACACTCACTTTTATGTTTTTAAAATTTTAACATCTAAACTTCTGAATTTTAATATAATTAATAAACGAGTCTCTTTCAATTTTATATTATAAAAAATTTAAAAATATAATTATTATTATACCCAGTGTTATGTACATTCTAAATACCTCATATACCAACAAGATTTTATCTATAGTATATATAAAAGTCGGATTTTGACGTGCTAAAAAATTTTTTTTATCTTTTTTTTTAAATTAATCTCAACTATTTATTTCTCTATCTAAGAATCACAGCCAAGCATTTCTCACAATATGTATACAGCCACAAGTTAAATTATTTTATTTTATTATGAGAATTAAAATTTAACTTTTAATTTCTCACCATCTTTATTTTAAGTCCCAATTTTTACAAAAAATAGTCATAACATGGTAATTAAATTTTCTTTAGTTTTAATTTAAATCCTAAGAAGTATAATATTATTCTCTGATTTGTTTTAGTTTTTAGGAAATTATAATATAATCTTCTGATTTAATCTCTCAATTTCCCTTATTCTTATTTTTAGTCTTAAAAATTATAATTTAATTTTTCAATTTTTCTCAATTTTAATCTTTAGATCTTAATTCTTAAAAAATTTATATTCTAACCTCCTAGCTCTTTTTTAATCTTGATCTTAGGTCCAAAATAATTATAATTTTATCTTCTAATTTTTTGAGAGATAAAATTTACTCCTTTTAAAGAAACTATAATTTAGTATCCTATTTTTTTCATCTCGGCCTTAGGTCTTAATTTTTTTACAATAGAAATTATAATTTAATCTTAGGTTTCTCTTGACTCTAGCTTTAAGTCTTAATTTTTTACAATAAAAATCATAATTCTGTCAAAAAAATATAATTTATTCTCTAATTTTTCTAAGATAGTATTTGATTCAATATTATCTTAATATTATGTCATATTATCTAAAAATAATAATTATTTAATTTGATGATATATTTAAATAATTTTTAAAAAAATTAGAAAATTATCGTACAAGAGATGGCATAAAATTGTAATCTTAGTTTTAGCCATTTAAATCCTAATAAATTATAATTTGATCTTTCCATTTCTCGTAGTTTTAATTTTAGATCTTTAATTTTTATAATAAAAAATATAATTCGGTTTTAAAATTTTATGAAATTACAATCAGGCCATTGGAAGGTCAAAATTGTCCTTTTACAAAATATTCTCTAATTTCCCTTGGCCTTGAATTTAAATCCTAATTTCTCAGAATAAAAATTATAATTTTACTTTTGTATTTCTTTTACTCTTAGCTTAAGGATCTGTTTATTTGTAAAATTAAATTTAATAAAAATAAAATTTAATTTAAATAAAAATATTTTTTTATTAAAAATTATAAATAATATAAAATAAAGTTAATTATTATATCAAAATATGTGAAAAATATAATATAAATTAATTATTATTTTAATAATATGTGTAAAATGTAAAATAAAATTAAATTTTTAATATTAAATTTTATGTGTAATGTAATATATCAGGTTAAAATTAAAATGAGTTAATTTTTTAACTTTCAAACAACATAGTCTTAAGTTTTAAATATTTATAACAAAAATTATACTAAACATAAAATTAAAATATAAATTGATCATTTTTTAAAAAAAATTAGGCAAAGCATGTGCATTAAACTAATTTATATAAATATTTATAAATAAAATTTTTATTTTTTTTAATCAATTTAATTTTAAGTTGGTTCAATCCAATCCAATGACAACTCAAAATTGCATTAAAAATAATATAAAAAGAAAGATTAGATTGAAAAAAAAATCTTGAGCCAAAAAAATGACTCTTTAATTTACCTTGTTTCGTGCTACTATATGAATATAACTTACTACAACAGAAGTGGATTAGTTTGTTTATCCCCTACGACCTTGATATACGCAATAGAGATAAACTCGTGAACTAAATCCTCAGCACTACAAACACTCAAAGCTAGAAGAGATGAATGGTTATTTTGTATATATTTTTGTGTCTCTTCATACAGAAAACCTATAAGTATTTATAATATTCTTACAAATATTATATAAAGGGACACGTCTCTTTAAGTCACTCCCCTTTTTTTTCATGGGAATAACTTTTCATCGTATTGGGTAAACCAACTACTATTTTGGTCATATGAGTACCCATGTTTTAACGATAATTAATACATTTGCAACTTGGGGATATCCGTTTCAAAAAAACTTGGGGGTATCCATGTATTTGGTTAATCGCCTTCTACGAATTTAGATTGAGAGTGATTTCACCGCATTCACAAAATATATTTGACATTTCCTTAAGGATAGTTTTTGTTGGACCAAATTTACTTGAGATTGTCGAGCTATGTTGTAGTTTTTCATCATTTTCTTTTTCTCATGTATATCGAAAAGACAACAAATTTTTCTTATTGGATAAGAGGATCTCTTCTCTTCGAAGAGGAGGAAGATTTTGGAAAGGTCATCAATGGTCCTCTCATTATTCTTTTTAATAAGAGATTTAAGTTACATAGGTCTACTTAAGTTTTTTTAGTTTTTTTGGGTCAGGATCGAGAAGGATGCACTTATTACTAGAACTTTTGATTGAACTATTAAACTTGCCTTGAAGCAGCTTCTCAAGCTGCCACGAACGTAAAAAATTCTCCAGAAATTGGATCGAGACTGTGATCGATATCAAAAGTTATTCATGTCTTTTGCTAACTTTTGCTATATCAACAGATAAGGATATCAATAGTTGAAATTATGTTCCATCCTCAAGACTACCAAAAGTTATTATCAGCAAAGAAAATGACAGTGTTAATCAAAGCTAATGATATGTCAACAAAAGGATCTATTCAAATGAATAAGATAGATTAGAAGGAATAATCGATTCCTTTTCCACCATAATCGAGTTTGGTGTTAATAAACTTTTAACCATTTCATGTCATAAATAGCAAGCATGCGCTACATTTTGTAATCATCTCCATTCGTTCTATACAAAGAATTGTAGAACAATGACGACGACCGAAATGTTACTACTCCTTAAATGTGTTCAGTTATCATATATTTATGAAAACATCGTGTTCAACGAGCCGATACTTCAACCTTCAAGTAGCCAGATAGAAACAAACAGTGTTGGGCTTTACAAACACCATTATGCCTTCAACACTGAAGCAAGGAACCATCATGCATATAGAATATACTAAAATCTCTATCTAAACCTGATGTGCACCACCCAATGGGTTTCATAAACACCATTACACCTTTAGCACCGAAACTGAAGTAATAGCAATTATGAACATAGAATATCCTAAAATCTTTATCAATGCATGGAAAATGAGTAGCCGATACTTCAACCTTCACCGAAACTGAAGTAAGGTAAAAAAATCCTTACGAATGCTATACTCACTGTTGAAAAATGAGTAGCACTCAAATAATTGAAGGCCATTACAAGAGACAGGTCAACAACCATGGGTAATTAGCTAGATGGTATCTCATTCAAAGTAGATTGAATCAAGGTGAAGAAACTCAAAGCCACATAGACCTCACTTTGCAAGATGAGAGTTACAATTGGCTTACCAACTTGGATAGGCGCAATAGGAGTGTGCTCACAAAAAGATCACACACTCAAGCATATTATCAACATTATAACTTTTTTTTATTCTTATAAGATTACACGTGCACAATACAGTATAAATAACATGGCTAATTTTTTAATGCACTATGTCATACTAGGTAATTTTTATTGGGAAAGAGATGCATCCCTTCCCATTGAGTTATGTGGCATTCTCAAAGACGATATCAATTAACTTTGTACTCTTTTTGTATTTTATTTTAGTGTAATGTTATGGCAATGCCATTTTTTTTTAAAAAAAAAAGAAAGCTTGATGTGCACCACCCAAGGATTTTCGGTCCTGAGATTTTACATCATGAGTATAGAAGATTTTTGCATGATGAAGAAAGAACATCCTAAGATTTTGACTGAAGTCTTAATTAAAGGGATCATCTTCTTCTTCTCGTTAAATGGATCTAAAACTAGCAGATGAACAGAGTATAAATTCGGATGACAACAAATTTTAAACCAATCATTTATACTGCATAATTTACAGATTAGCACATTGAAGCCTTTCTCTCGAAGAAGAACATGAACAATTACCTTATTCATTTACTCTGTATGAATCCGCAGTAACCTCCGATAACCACAAGCCAGGGAAAATGCTCTGCAAAGAAGAAAAAAAAAAATCAAAATTCACAAACAGCATAGAAGCACAAATAAAAATGGGAAAACATAAATCCCACGGTCTGAAAGGCAAGAAATTGAGAAAGAAGACAAGTGAAAGGAAAACTTTTGGCTCCAAGTCTTACATCAAGTTGCCTCTGCACGATTCTGGCTCTCTTTTTAGGTCTTCGAGAAGGCTTCAATCCTATGAACGCGAAGAAGTCCTCTTCGATCTCCTCACGAGATAGGGAAACGTAGAACTTCGGCCGCTCCGGCTTTTCCCCGCCGCCCTCGGATCTCAGCAGATCCGCTCTGCCCTGATGTTCATTTCCCAACAGTAGATGAGAGAAAGAGGAGCTAGGGCACGGGCACCGATTGTAGCAGTTTTCCGCCGGATCTCGGTACGAAGATCTCCTAATCCTCAGATTCCACGGTCTCGCCGCCGGTGAAGATGTATCCTCCTGCTCCGCCTCCTTATCAGGAGTAGGGATAAATCGATTTGGCGTCTCTCTGTGGATATCCAGAGCCGTCGAGGCAGTGGAGCAGCCGACGGCCTCGGCTTCGGGGTTAACGCAGCGAAGGAGCCGCTGACAACCCCAACTCGTCATCGGGAAGGAGAAATTGTGGAATCGGGGCAGAGAATACTTCCTTGCCGGTGACGCCTTCTCCTCGACCTGGTGGGAAAGCTCTCCCCGCCGCCCATTAGCGTCCCCCTTACCTTTCGAAATTACCATTCGAGACCAAAATGGAGCTGGCAAGAGCGCTATCGATGGCAAAGATCTTCGTCAGCCTGGTGGCGAGCGCGAGTGCAGCTCCAAAAGCGAAAGAGAGAGCACTGGATCGGTCTGAGGAGGCAAAAATTCTTGGCTTTCGGACTGTCCGGCCTGACCGTTCGCTCGCCGCCGAGTGCGCGGCCCAGCGCAGCGCATGCGGTACCCCACAGTTGGCTCTCGGACGTCCGTCTGACGTGGTTAAGCGAACCCACCCAATAATTTCTCCGCGACGAGCGAATCATATCATCAGTGTGCTCGTCAATTATGCTGCGCCATACAATCAAGTGGGTCCCATGTAACGAACCTTGAATTTATGTAAATTTTTTTTTTATTGATTGACTAGTAATTTCACTCCATCGTAATAAAAAATTATCCTTAATTTACAATTATTATATTATACTATAAATAAATATAAAATTTTAAATACAGATAATCTAAAATAAATTTTTAACTATTTTTTACTCATTTCTCTTATGCTTACGCTAAACTTATAAAAAATACCATAAAAAATGATGTTAATCTACTAATATAACTCAATAGAAGATATCAACTAGCTTGAGCCACATAAAATATTTAATGAGCTTTTATAATACTAAAATATAAATAATTATTAAATGAAAAATAAATAAGAAGTCAGCACAATGTGAATACTAAATATATACAAATATTACATAATTTGTTTAGTAATTATGATATAATTATGTAAATAGAATAAATGTAAAATATATTTAAATAAACAAGTTTCTTTTAATTTATTTTATTTTATTTTTTTGAGCCCATAACTTCTCATGCTACACTTTATGTGTCTTTTATATTTTTGGTAATCACCACCCTCCATGAATAGCCTTCTGTTGGCATATCCAATAGATGCTGTCATGCTAAATATTATGTGAGAATTTCTAATGAATACATATTTATAGCAAACACGTATATACTATGGGGATCGCCACCCTTATAACAGTCGAAAACTACCAATGGATGCTGTCACATCAAATTTTATATCATATATATGAGCTAAAACAAGTGCATCACTTCAAAGAAATTATATTTAACTTTTAATCTATTATTGTCTTTAAAATTTTAATTACAAATTTAATCATATAATAAATCCGTACATTGCCTCAATATTATATTATCTATTTCAATGTGAAGACAAATCTGTACACTTGCCGTTTACGTAAGTGTCACAAACATAAGTCAACATACTCTCATCGAATGTGATGACAAGTCCGTACATTTGCCCTCCCGTAGGTGTCACTATCGCGAGTTAATATATTCTCATCGAAGGTGAAGACAAATTCGTACACTTGCTATCTCGTAAGTGTCACTATCACGAGTCAATATATTCTCATCGAATATGATGATAAATCTGTACACTTGCTCTACTGTAGGTATCACTATCACGAGTCAATATATTTTCTTCTAATATGATAATAAGTCCGTACACTTATTTTCTCATAGATGTCATAGTCACAAGTCAATATATTCTCATTATATGTGACAATAATTTTATACTCTTGCCCTCCTGTCGGTGTTACAATAAAAAAAAAAGAAAAGCATATCATTATATAACATATTTATCTTATTATTGAAAAAAAGACTAGTACTAGTAATTAATTCACAATAATTCACACATAGAATATATTATCAAAACTTCACAATCCTTATTATATGTTATAACCTTAATGATTTAATTTTAAATTTTTTCTTCTATTTGACAAAAATTTACATAACATTCTAGTAATAACTACTAAAGGCAATCACGATACCTCCAAAGATATTTTAATCTAAATTAATAGAGATTATTAATTCTCTACATACAATTTATGAAATCTCAATTAAAGCTTAATGAAAACATAATTAGAGTTAATAATATAACTATAACTCGTATTTAATTCTTATATTAAATTGAATCAAATTGAACCATGATCAATCCTAAATTCACATTTTATATCACTCTGTGATTATAAGAATATATTTACCAATTCAATCAAATTATTTATCAATAAATTCATCTAACATAAGTTTTAAATTCTAAATTATTAAAAATTAATTAAATCATCATTATTCAATGTCTTATAGCATTTGAAATCAATTTCATAAATTAAATTTTTTTACATATGAAGTCAAATAATTCTTCCACAATAATTTAATTATTTGGATTTTATACAGTAAAATATATATTTAACTCTCATTAAATCCTTATTCAAATAAAGAAAAATAATTTCCTAATATCTCTATTAATATTTTCAAATAAATTCTAAATTTTAGAAAAATTATTTCTAAATTTAATATTCCTTAGTCCATTCAATCTAAATTATTTTTAGATTCATAATTTCAAATTCACAATAAATTTATTTTATAATGGACTCTAATTTATTTACATTAATTATTATTTTATAATATTTATATTTAAATCTTAATTTTTATATTTCATATATTTTAGATCTTTTTATAGATCAAATAAATTATAGGTACTACCTAAAACTTCTTCTATATTTTCTTAATTTAAGATACCATATATTTTATTTATCGTTCAAATTTATGTATATAATTTTAATTTATTATACACATTAAATTTAAATTTTCAGAATGTTACACCTTGTCTCGCATAAAATATTCTGAACAACATCAAGATTGAACGAACTATATATTTAGTAGAGATGATCAAATAGTATGTTAGACAAACAAACTATCCGGTCAAGCATACCGAACGATCTAAGATACTATCAGAAAAATAGATATTCGATATTATTATAGAAAAATAGGTATAACTTAAGAATGGATAGGTATCTTAGTTAAAAAAAAAAAGAATAGATAGGTATCCATATTCTATCTACATTTTTTTCGATTAATACCTACATAATTTCATATTATATCTATTTTTTTAAATTGATACTTATTTGATACCTACTTTAGTCCTCTTAAATAAACCATCCAGTCAGTAGACCAAACAGTCTAATTTTCTATCAAATTATTTGATTTCTCGATCGTGACCAGACGGCCTAGTTATTTGCCTGTGACTTTAACATTATTCATGACATTCTCTGAGCGGTGGGATCCTCTAAGCTCTCATGACGTTTGTTGCAATGTCAACCAGAAAAAGAGAAGAGAGAAAGGAAAAAAAAGAGCCATAATTTTCTCATTTCATAACTAAACTTTTAATTTTAAATTAATAATATGATTCATTAAGCATGATCTAATTAAAAATGTTATATTAATGAGACCTAATTGAGTGTTGTTCTGAAATTTAGAAACACAATTGAGGAAGAATATTTGAAAACGTCAACCTATATGACATTTGCCTCTAACTATAGGGACCTAAATGATATTTATCTTTTTTTTATGAATTTTTTTTCCTGATTAATTGCTTTATTAGACTAGAATATCTTCGTTGTCACAAATTGATCGTTGTAGCAAAACTCAACTTTTACTAGCTATGATATTATCTTAGCTTAATAGAAATTTTAAGTCAAAATTATGTTAGCATCATAAAATCCAATTAATATAGAAGAAATTGCGATGTCTAGAAGTTAAAAAAGAATTAACAAAATTAAATTTAACTTAGATAATTTTTTTTTTCTTATGAATTTTGTATAATATAAAATAAAATTAATTATTATATATAAATAATTTTATATAAATTATTTATTATTTTGATATATATATATATATATATATATATATATATATATATATATAAGATGTAAAATAAAATTAATTTTTTTAAATTATATGTACTATTTAAAATATGAGTAAAAATTAATATTATATATAAGTTAACTTGATTAAACAGAAAAACCCTGAGCAAGGATTTGAAAACCAGACTCGCTTCAGAACCGGTAGACTGAAATGTTTAAAGTTCAATAGTCGAACTGGGGACGAACTGGGGTCGAACCGGGATGATGTGTTGCCAAAATTAGCAACACATTTTGTAAATTAAATCAGACCAGTTGGCTGACCGGTTCATGGTTCAACCAGTTGAGTTTAAAAATATTTATGATTCAAAATAACTAGATCAACAAAAAAAAAATAATACATGAAGAATTATAAGCAATTCCTTTTTAATTGCTTTCTTTTTTTATTGGAAATCACATATCACTGTTAAAGAAGAGCTTTTTATTTATTTAATTTTCAAAGTTATATATTTACGTGGGTAACAATTTTATGCAAAAATAAAAATTAATTAAAATTTGCTCTCATTTTGCTCAGTTCAAAAATGCTTCAATTTTCTTTCAACTGAAATTAACTTGAAAAGAAATTGATATGACTCATAATCGACTTGATATGTATAAATATATATATATAAGTTTAGTTAGAGGATAAATTTGAGTAAGGAAAAGAAAAATATTTTATTTTATAAAATTAATAAAAAAAATTTATTTTAATATTGGGAGGTGTGTAGGATGTGAAATAAAATTGATTTTAAAGTTAAAATTTATGTTGAATGTAAAATAAAATTGATTTTAAAGTTAAAATTTGTGTTGGATGTGAAATAAAGTTGATTTTTAAGGTTGGAATTTGTGTTGGATATGAAANAAGTAAAATTATAATATTATATTTTAATATATTTAACATAAATAAATTTTTATAGAAAAATATAACTTATAATTAAATTCGATTTAACTTGAAATTGAAATAATTTTTTAGACTCAAATTTAACTCAAAATCGATAATTTTATACCCCTACTATTATCCCATACTTTAAACATATAAATATAAACTACACCACCTTTACCAAATTAAGAAAGATCTAATTTTATCTTATTAAAATAATTTCTTTTTGTATAGTTTATAATTATTCATTCAAAGTGACTACAAATATCAAATTTTTGAAAGTTAATGCAGAAAAATAATTTTTTAGAGTTAAAATGAGTAGAAATTTCTTATTTAATGGTGATATATATATGTATTTCTTTTTTTTTCTTGTTTATTTTAGGCGTAAATTTTCTTTTCTTCCCTTAAATCATGCAGAACTATTCATTTGCCTATATTTTTGAAAACTTCTGTTTGGTTGGAAGAAAAAAAAGATAATTTAAATTAAAAAAAAAAATATATGATATAAAATAAAATGAATTAATTATATTAAAAATTATATTGGACATAAAATAAAGTGATTATTTAATGTTAAAATTTGTGTAGAATTAAATATAAAATAAATTTTAAATTTTTTTAAAAATAAATTTAAAATTTTGATAATGACTATAATAAGTTAATTTTTTTAGCCAGTTGTCAAACAGAGCCAAAGTCATATTATAAAATCTAAATAGCTTATTTATCTGTTTATTCTTTAATAATAGGCCTGGGTATAATTGTGGATCAGAATGGATATATAATTAACTTATGTTATCAATCATATTTAGCACATCTTCTAAATATTAAAAAAAAAAGTTTTTTATACCTTGAGATATTTCTCTCATTCAATAACATTAAAAAAAAAAACAAAATCAAGCCTCTTTACCTCAACAACTAAAAAGAAATTAAATGCAAAAATGCTAGACACCATATATTTCAATAATAGTTATGAATTTACAATAATAAATGAAAGAATTGATAATTGAGTCACTTTCTTTACCTTCTCTGTAAATTAATAAAAGAATGTTAATTAAATAAAAAAATAATTGTTATAAATTCTAAATTATGAAAAACAATGAAATTCCCCCAGGCTTGAATTGCCCCTTAAGAAAAAGGATTAGAAGGAGTAGGCTCTGCTTCATCAGGTTTGTCCTGTGCAAATCATAACAAAGGCTCCAATAAGTCCACATTCCATCGAAGCATAGAGTTGAAAATACGAGTAAGTAAAACATAAGATCGCTACGATTCTATGTGCATACATAAAATTAAACATAAAACTCGACTCGACTTGTTCTAGTTCTACTTAGATGCCAACCACGAGCCGGGCATTTCTTTACGCATGGCGTTTTAGGGGTCTAGCGCAACCTAAAACTGATCGATGGCTCAATTAAAGTGAAGTTCGACTCAACAATGAGCAAGCGGACTTGAACTGAAGTAAACCAACAACCGGCCTGAAATCCAAGCCAAACAAATGGAGTTCTCTGCCACTGGCATTAAATGCAAGATTCACAATATAAAAATGTTAGCTCTCTGCACAATAGTTATGTGTTGGAATACGAAACCAAATCAGGATTGTGTTTGAACATAAAATCAGCAATCTAACCAGCTATATATTTGGATTTTAATCATAAACAATACTAGTCATTGTGTATGCACTTATATACATAATTAAGTACTTATATACATATGTATATATACATAAATATTGATGAAATGTATCGACTCAAAAGAAGGATAAATTGTACGATCAACAATTGGGTACATTAGAAGTAAGAAAGAAAGGGATCAAACTATCTAATCGCCATCGTCTGTTTTAACACAACAATTTTCCCTATTTTGTAGGATTAGTTTGTCACAGAGATTTCTCTAAATAGGTCTATTTACATCCTAAACAAGATATTTTAGTTTCCTAAAAAAATAATCTTTTTGGCAAGTTCTGATAAGAGAAGACTATTTGAGGATTTGAGAGGGATAATGTGTGATATCTCACAAGCACTTTTTAGTAACTATTGAGAATATTGGAGTTTCCCTTGATTTAGATATTTTCACATAAAATTGGTATTCTTCTTGTTCGTTTATTTTTTTTTAACATTTGGACTTGAGTTTCTTGCTTGCATATTTTCTATAAAATTTGAATCTATATTTCCGCATTGCTTTTTGAGGGATCTATCCTTAGAAAGCAGTGTTGCCATTAGCATGAGATTCTTAAACAACTAGTATCAAAGCTTTACTTCTCTTTTCACTTGGTTGAAAAAAATAAAGAGAGCAAGTAATGGCTTATGAAAATGTGAAGATTGATCAGTTCAATGACAAGAACTTTAAATTCTAAAAGATCCATTTAAAGGATCTATTATAGTAGAAAACTTTTATTTGTGCCTGTTAGAAGAGAAGCCAAGAATGATGAAACAGGAAAAAGAAAAAGAGATTAGTTGAGAAACAACTACATATTTGATGAAGGTTTTGTGTAACAAGAATGAAAGCCTTCAATGTCAAACGAGGTAAATCTAATGCTCTTCTATTCAAATTGAAGATGGCATATCACGTCAATAAGTAGTTGAGTTTAGGGGTGTTAAAAATATCCGAAACTCGAAACTCGCTCGGAACTCATTCGATTTTTAAATCGACTCGAAATCGATTCGAAAATTTTGAATCGAATCATGAGCTAAGGATTTTGGCTCGAAGTTCATTTCGAGCCAATTTCGAGTTGGCCCTAGCTCGCTCGAAACATGATTCGATTTGGCTCAAAATTATATGTATAGCATAAATAATATTGATATATTATATAAATATATACATAAATAAATTGTTAGTGGTTTAGTGGTAGACTGGAGGAGATTTAAGGTTTATTTTCCTCAAGGTCTAGGGATTAAATCCTCTTAAATACATAATATTTCTACAATTTTTTTACAATTCCGAGTTGATTCGAATCATGATTCGAGCCGGCTCGAAATCGAGTCATTTCGAGTCGAGCCAGCTCGAATCATATCCTATTTCGATTTCGGACCGATTTCGAGCCGAGCCGAGCTCGAAATTTTCGATTTCGAGTTGAGTTTGACTCGCTCGAAATCGGCCCGATAACAGCCCTAGTTGAGTTCAGTGTACATAAGTTTTCATGATGAGATGAACGATCGTATTTTGCTATGTTCCATACTAGAAAGTTGGAGTGCAACTATTTTTGCTATGAACAATTTGTATAGCCAAGAGGATTTTTTTTTTTTTTGATAAAAATAGCCAAGAGAAATTCAAACTTCAAGAATTCATTATTCAATTCTTAGTGAGTGTATCCTCAAAAAAGATTCAGAGAATCATTGGGCACTATATATTGCATACACAAATTGAGGCAGAGGTAGAAGTCTTTAAAGGGGTTAGAGCTATATATTTCAGTTGAAGAAAAAGAGAGTCAAAGTGATTTGGTGAATGATTTTGTTGAAATTGTAATTGGCAAAATCATCTGAAAAGAGATTATAAATGTGTAAAGAAAAATAAGTACCAAACTCAGGAAGATAACAAGTCTGTAAATGCAATTATTGAATTGCAAGAGCCTTCGAGGTTAAGCATGCATTAATGGTTTTGTACAAGTGAATGGAATGCAATGACCACCTCTGGTGATGATACCCGAAGCATCAAAGCATCAAAGCATCAAAGATGGTTAGCAGGTCAAAGGAGCAACTTGAAGGTTACCCATATTGATATATTATATTTTGGGCTTCTTAATTAGTGAAAGTGGGAACGAATAAGGCTAATCTTAATTAATATGGTTACCCATATGGATATATTAATATGTAAGGCTAATCTTAATTAGTGAAAGTGGGAATGAATGGAGCCTTGAGTACCAGGGGTACCATCAGGTGTCCATTAGTTCGAGAAAGAGTCAATTACAACTAAACTAATTAGGTTATACTTGATTGTGCAACCTGATTTGTATAGGTCAACCCATCCAAATCAAGGTCAGCCTCAGCCTGCGTTGCTTGACCACCCAAGTCAACCTAAAATACAGAATAGGAAAAGGTTATGCAAACCAGGGCAAGGTCAATTCTTGGGTCAACTGGCCAACTAAGTGCAATAGGGAGTTAACCAAACCAATAATGAAAAAAGAAAGCCAAGTACTATATGGTGTAGGCAGGCTCTGATCTGATTATGATGATGATTTCCATTTGCAGGAATGAATTTAGGAATTTTGGACATGATACGAAGACCCAGTAACACACTTTTACATGATAAAATGACATTATAAATAATATATTATAAAAACTATATGTTTAATAACACATAGTAATTCATGTCTAAGCTAAACAAACTTAATTCTTTGAATAAAAGAAAATTTAAATAAATATTTATGTGTTGGTGTAGTGGACTATATCTTTTGCTTATTGCAGAAGCACTTATGAAACGTAGACTGAATATGTGAATAGGTAGATATGATATGATATAATATGTATAGATAATAGAGGTACTCATGCTTCTTTGATTGAGTTATGATGTCTAAGCAAACAAGATCCAAAGCTTTTAACAAGTTGACTCAAAGTTGATTAGTACATAAATATTGATTTTTTTCTGAAAGCTAATATATAAATATTAATTTGAGTAGAACTTGACAACCTAACGCACCATTGTTTTGGACAACAATGAAAACAGAGAAGGGGGAGACAGACAACCTTCCTTGCCGCTTCAACCTGTTCTTCTCCTTCAAGTCCGACTCCACGGAGGGGCTCAGGTGCTGCAACTTCCCTGCATCCTTTAAAATCGACTGCCAGCCCCTGCAGCAAGGTTACATCTTCTTGTAAGACTCATTTCTCATGGAGAGATAGAATAAGAAGAAGAAGAACCTGGAGAACCCCTGCAATTAGTTCCAAGCTTTCATGAAGGTCACGAGTCTCTCCATCTTTCTCCATATCTCCGTCGTCATTAACTCCCTGCTCCTGCAGCGAGGCTTCATCATCTTCAAGATTGCATTTATGCATCTTATTACCGCATGGAAAGATAGGAACACAAAGAAGAAAGAAAATGGAACAAGAAGAAGACAACCTCGAGATTCGTTGCTGCTTCCTTCTCTTTTACACTTCTAATATCATAAATTACCATAAGTTCCTGCAATGACTCATCCGTAAATCCCTTATGGAATGGCTCTAAACTGAAACAGCTTCCCTTTGGACTGAACTATTTTCATCATAATGGAGACGAAACAAAAAAAGAAAAAAAATCCAATTAGCCTAGAATTTGATGAAAAAAGAATCGCCAAAGAAGATCTACTCACAGGGCTCTTCTCGGGGAGAGGATCTTTCGGATCACTTGCGGTTAGAATTGGATCAATCGGAGGAGTGTTCTCAGATGAACTAATGAAGCTCTTCAAGCACAAATTAAAGGGAGATTTCAGTCAGAACTGCAAGAATCGATACTCAAAAACGATCAATCCGTACTTACTCCAGAGATTTCTTCACGCAGATCATCGAATCGGTGTTTGATTTCCTGCTAGAAGAGGCCGGAGGGGTAATTCATTCAAATCTACAAGAATTTGATCTGGATTCGCAAATCAGAGGAGCTTACGAACCATCCGCTGTGCTTCCTCTTCAGATCTGGCCTCGGATTCCATCGAAGATGAGAATCTGGATTCCTCCATTTCTCTTTCCGCCAGAGAGATCGCCTCCCTCATACTCGTGATCATCCTCCATTTCAAGCACGGGACGAAAGGGTAACTGAAGAAGCTGATTATCCCGGTCGGTGTCCTCTGCTTCTTACTGGGGCTTTCTCCGGAGGACGATGCACTGCTAGCTTGCTTTTTCTTGGATCTCGATCTCCGCGGCGGCGACATCGGCCGCGGTGACATCAGCGGCGCCGACGTCGGCGGCGGCGGTGAAAGGGGCGGCTCCTTGTTGAGATCCAGATCCGGGTGCTTCGGGCGCCGACCCCTTCTCGAGCTCGAAGACATCGCGGCGCCTTCATTACTCCATCGACTTATCTTCTGCTCGGAGAAGATGAGTCGGAGGGAAAGGGTTTCGGCACAGAAGGGCCGAGGTTTATGATCTATTCCGGCGCGCGCATCTGTAAATTGAAAATATTTTATTAAAGGGCTAATTACATTGCAGGCCTTCAGTAGATCCTGATTTTATATAGCTCCAAAATTAAAAACATTATATTTAAATTCCTCTCACCAAAAGTTATTTCACATAAGTCCATTTTATGAGTTTCATTATGCTTAACCATTAAAATATATATTTCTAAAATTTTTTATAATTATAATTATGATGTCAATATTTCTTTCATATTATAAACACTTTAATGGATAATATTGTGATAGAAAAATATAAATTAAATACTTTTGGTTTTATTAACTTCTAAGAAACAGGAGTTTTTATCTCAGGAGCCTGATGTAATTGCCCTTTTATATTATATAAGCTATTTTAGTAAATAAATACATATATATTAAGATAAATCCAGATGAACTAAAATAGTAGAATGGACGGTTGAGATCTGACATGTGTCGGCCGCGGCGAGGTCACATCTCGCGGCTCCTGCGGCCTTAACCGTTTCCTTTAACGCTGAAGAAATGTTCTGCTGTCAAATTTTCGGATCCAGAAAACAATTCCTATAATATATCATATAACATTTTTCTTTGAATATAATTTATCATATAATTGTAAATATATATATATATATATATAAATATATATATTTATAGTTTTTCTTAATTACATTTTACAGAGGTAAATCAAAGTCAGTAGGATTAGATTAGGAACTTGAAATATAGGCAGCCTGACGGGCAAGCTAATGGAGTTGGTGAATATTATGATTCATAGAAAGATTAATATTTTGTACCTGCAGGAAACAAAATGAGTTTGAGAGAAGGCTAAGAAAATTGATGGCTTAAATTTTAAACTTTGGTAAGAATAAAAACAAGAATGGAGTGGGTATAATTCTTGATAAGAACTTGAAGGATCATGTAGTGAAAGTTAAGAGAAATTATGATAGAATTATGGCTTTAAAAATTATAATCAATAGAATGATTATTAACATTGTAAGTGTATATGCTCCCCAAGTTGGCTTAGATGCGAGCATAAAAGAAAATTTTTGGAATGATTTAGAAGAGTTAATATAAGAGATACCTCAGGAGGAAAGATTATTTATTGAAGGAGATTTAAATGGAGGACGTGTTGCTGAGGAATTTAATAGTATCCATGGTGGATATAGTTTTGGAGAGATAAATGAGGAGGGTAAAACTATTTCAGAGTTTTCTTCAGCATATGATCTTGTAATTGCTAATACTTTATTCAAAAAGAGAGAGGAGCATGACTCAAATTGATTATTTTCTTATAAGGAAACAAGATCGCTTTGATTGTAAAGATTGTAAAGTCATTCCAAGTGAATGTTTGACTACCCAACATCGATTAATGGTTTTAGATTCCGAGATAAAGTATTGGAGAAAAAATAATAAGTCAAAATCATATCCTCGGACTCGATGGTGGAATCTAAAGAATGAGAACAAATATATATTTAAGAAGAAGGTTTTAGAACTTGGGCAATGGAACATTAACGGAAAAACTGATCTTATGTGGTTGACAGTTGCTAACTGTATCCGTAAGGTGGCGAAGGATGTGCTGGGAGAATCCAAAGGAATGATTCCAAAGAATAAAGATACTTGGTGGTGGAAAGATGATGTACAAAAAAAAATTAAGGAGAAGAAGATTTGTTATAGAGATTGGTTTAAAAATAAAAATAATGATAAGTGGGAGAAATATAAAGTTGCTCTTGGCAGTGTTTAGGAGATGAAGGAGTTTCTTGGCTCACTAGATTGTTTAATATTATTTTGAAGACTAAAAGGATGCCAAATGAATGAAAAAAGAGTATATTAGTACCTATTTATAAGAATAAAGGTGATGTACAAAATTGTGACAATTACAGAGGAATTAAATTAATTAGTCATACTTTAAAACTTTAAGAGAGGGTGATCGAACAAAGGTTACGCCATAATATTAAGGTATCAGAGAATTAGTTTGGTTTTATACCAGGTAGATCTACTATAGAAGCCATTCATTTATTAAGAAGTTAAATGGAGAAATTTAAGGAGAGAAAGAAAAACTTACATTTGGTTTTTATTGATTTGAAAAAAACTTATGATAAAGTCTCAAGAGAAGTACTTTGGAGAGTTTTAGAAAAAAAAGAGATTTGCACTACTTATATTCAAGTTATTAAAGACATATATGAAGGAGCTGTTACCTCTGTTCGGACACAAGGAGGTTTGACTATGAATTTTCCTATTACAGTTGGATTACACCAAGGCTCGACTTTAAATCCGTATCTATTTACTTTGATTATGGAAGTCATGACTGGACATATTTAAGATGAAGTGCCTTGGTGTATGCTCTTCGCAGATGATATTGTCCTTATTGAGAAAACTAAAGAGGGAGCTAAAGCGAAACTAGAGCTTTGAAGGAATGCTCTTGAATCTAAAAGTTTTATCTCAGTAGATTAAAAACTGAATATATGGTGTGCACATTTAATCAAGAAAGACATACTTATATTCGAGATGTGACAATTGATGATCAAATTATCAAGAAGAGTGAGCGCTTTAGATACTTTGGATCAATTATACAAAATGATGGCGAAATAGATAATGACGTTATTAGCAGGATTCAAGCAGGATGGATAAAATAGAGAAATGCTTCTGGTGTGTTGTGCGATAGAAAAATCCCATCTAGAATCAAGGGTAAATTTTATAAAACTGTAGTAAGATCAGCGATGATATATGGTGCTGAATGCTGGCCTGCAAAGAAGAAACATACAAATAAAATAAATATTGCAGAAATTAGGATGTCAAGGTAGATGTGTGGATATACACGAAAGGATAGAATGAGAAATAAATATATCCGAAAGAAAGTTGGTGTTGCACCAATTAAGAATAAACTTAGAGAAAGACGGCTTAGATGATTTGGACATATAAATCGTAGGCCGATTGAAGCTCCAGTTAGAAAAATTGAGTTATTGAATTTTGCCCATGTACAAAGAAGAAGAGGGAGACCAAAGAAGACATGCCAAGAAACTATAAGGAGTGATCTTAGTTACTTAGACTTAGATAAGAATTTGGTAACTGATAGAGCGCAATAGAAACAAAGGATTCATGTAGCCGACCCCACCTAGTGGGATTAAGGCTTGGTTGTTGTTGTTGTTATTGTAGAGGTAAATCAAAGACCTTGAATAATTACAGCGAATAAGAAATTAAAGTGGTTTTTAATTTAATATTATTTTAATATTATATTTTGTTATTTAAATATCTTAATATGATTTAGATGTTTTTCTAACAACAATTTCATAAATATTTATAAATTTATTTACCTATGTAATCAAATCAAATAAGTATTTTTTCAAAATAACGTAACATGAAATCAAAATAATATATCGATAAATTGATCAATTATAATATTTAAATTTTTAATTTATTAAATTATTCAGTGAATTAGCGGATGCATAGTATCTTTTTTAAATTAAATATACGCTTTTAGCCTAACAAATGAATTAGTAAATAGAACATGATTTTCACATGGCACATTAAATTTTTATTATTATTTAAGTTTAATTAGTTAATTAACAAATTATAACATTACTTTAATGTTTTATGCGAACAGGTCCATTTAATCGGTGACTAAAATTTAATTTAATTAATTTATTTTTTTCATATTATATAAGTTGCAGGTTGGTTGCAAATATTATACAGAAGAGTTCTTGAAGAAAAATAGAATTATCTTTATAAAATTGTATTTATAAATAATTCAAAAAGTTAAACAAAAGCTTATATATTTATTTATTAATTTAACTTAAATATTAAATAAAATGTAAATTTTTATGATGAATGTGAATTGCTATAATGGTAACTGTAGAATATAAATGATATATGTAGATAAATAAAAGAAGATAGATGATATAGAATATAAAATGTTCATCATAAAAGTTAATTTTTTTTTAATAATAACATATAGCGCTTTATATAAACAAATCGAAATGTATCACAAACTCGTATAAAATTTAATATCTTAGTTATAATATTTTTTTGAATCTGTAGTCGAGTTTTTGTTCTAAAGGCGTTGCAAATGTTTTAAAAATATAATAACAGTAGGAGCTAAATAGTCAAAAGTAAAGAATTTAAATTGCAGAAAGTTAACACCATAAACTTAATAAAAAGCTAAGTATTTCTATATATTGCAAGTAACGAAGGGTGAGGACAATTCGAGTTTGAGCCAAGCCAGATGCAGCTCAACTCAATTCGATTCAAACTCGAGCTGGCTTATCTCGACATGTAATGGACTTTGAGTTGACCCGAAACTTATTCGAGATAGCTCAAGCCCTCCAAAGAATTAAAATTAAAAATAATAAATTGTCTATACTAGAATTTGAAATTGAGTCAACCTCAAGATTCGAAAGATTTCTATCAAAGCTGAAAAGAAATAGTTGAAAGGGACTCAAAAGCCATGTTATCAAAAAGATGTGGGTCCGACTGTCATAATATCTTTTCTTAGGCCTCGTTTAGTTCGAGTTTTTTGTTTGATAAGAAAAAAAAATTATTTTTTAAATTTAATGAGAGAGAAATTTATTTTAATATTAGAAAGTATGTAAAATGTGAAATACTTTTAATTTTAATATTTATATTTATATTAGATGTGAAATAAAATTTATTTTTTTTGTTAAAATTTATGTTTGATAAAAAAATTGGCTCGAACCAAATGAGGCCTTAGTCTTTTATTTTACTTGTAATTTATAAAACAAAACATTTTGTAAGAATGAATAGACTTGTAATAATAATAATTAAAAATATTGTGAAAGCTTCAATTAAGTAACTAAAATTATTTTATTAATAAAACTCATTAATTTCTTTTTTAATTTTAATTTGAAGTCAATATAAATTTTTTAACAATTAATTTTTTAATAAATTAATTAATTTATTTTAATTTAAACACATATTTTGATATTTTAGAACAATCAAATTATTAAATAGATAACGTTCACTAAATCGAACATCATTATTATTATCACTAATTTAATTTCTTTGAATACTTCAATCTAGTATATAGATTTTAACGTATAATCTAATAAATATTCTAATAAATTGTTAAATAGTGAATTATGAATTTAGGCCTGTTTGGCGCGAGGACCAAAACAGGACAAAAACAGGACCAAAATGGTACTAATTTAAAAAATAATAATAATAATAATAAATAAATTTTTTAAATCATTCTACACAAATTCAAATATAAAAAA
>JAEMOT010000880.1:5011-15086 GCA_019297695.1 Apostasia ramifera
CAGAGTGTCTCATTGTAATATTGATTCTTGTATATGCATTGAATTCTAAGCTAGCTAGTCTAGCAAAACCTTTACTTCCTTTCTGTCTCCCTAGTGGAGGATTGTAGGTTTGCTCAGCTTTGGTTCCTGCAAAAAGCTGTAGGATTGAAGGTTTGCTTGGCTTTGGTTCCTTGAAAAAGCCATAGGGTTGTATTGGGTTTGTTCGGCTTTTGTTCCCGTAAAAAGCCGGGGTTTTTAGTGAAATTCTCATTCGAGGTGCGTGGGGAGTGGACTAGGCGGAAGGCCGAACCACTATAAATCTTTTGTGCCTATTGTGTGATATATTTCTACTGCTTACCCTTTTTCAATTGTTGAATACGTTATTTCTGCACTGTGTTCTATTTTGCAAATTGACCTCATTTCTGCACTGTGTCCTATTTGATAAATTGACCTCATTTCTGGACTGAGTTCTATTTTGTAAATTGACCTCACTTTCTGGTGGTACTCTCTGTTCTATTTTTTGTGTTGTCTGATTTGCTAAATCAACCTCTCTGCATTGTTTGAATTATCTATTAGTTTAATTACCTAAAAGAAAAGAATTACTGCTAGGCAAAGAGCAGCTCCTAGCAGATTTTTAGGCTGATAAAAAGTGGTGAGAGGGGCAAAAAAATAAATCATCCCACATCGAAAAGAGAGGAGATCCTGAACTGTATAAGTAGATAATATGATCTCAAATAGTAGAAACACCTTTTTGGGAAGAAACTGTGAGGCTAATGATGAGAAGCTTCACAGTTAAACGTACTTGGGTTAGAGTAGTGCTGAGATGAGTGATCTTCTGCATGGAAAATACTCACGTCACATAATTTCTTAAAATCAAAATGAACAATACTACTACATTTGAATCATATGATGTTACAATATATATATTTATAGTTATATAACCTTCAGGTTGTCTTTAAATCTATCATCCGATCTATATGCATGCTGGTAAAAATTAAGCACTTGGGCCTATAAGGGAATGCTAGATCTTTCCCATGAAAAATGACATTAAATGAAGAGAAATTAGGGAGTAATAAGTTCCCTAATTAAGACAGAAGACTATGGTACTAATTAATTATCTCACACATCTTGCATGTTACATCATTAGTAAGCCACCTCTATATGTCATCAAACTTTCTATTTTTTTTTTTCATTTATTTAAGAAATACATGAAAAATTGTTCTATATTAAATTTTTAACATAAATTATGGTGTTAATATACACAATACATAATTCTTACAAACTTATTGGTTAATAGATATTCATTAATAATATATTGAACCTAATTTTTGAACTCCTCTAATAAGTTGACTGCTATTTCATATGTTTAATAATATTTTCAACATTGCTCATCATGTTATTCTTAAGCTCCCATTCAATGTTTGTATCTCTTGCAAACGTTTCTCGTCAGAATGGTTAGGAAATAGGTTAAGTTTGAGCCGATGCTAATTATATATTAGCGTCAATTATGCAATTTCTAGCATCAGTTTAGACCAATGCTAATTAAGCCCTTACTTTCTCTCTCATTAATACAAGATAATTTTTTACAGCAGTTGAAAATCACCTTAAAATATGCGAAATAACTGCCGCATATTCATGCGTTTAACCACCTTAATAAAGGTGTCATAAAAAATGTATATTGTCTTAATGTCTCTAATGTTAATTAATATATTGTATAAGAAGGAACAAAAGCAAGCATTACCTGGTGCAGAGCCAGTCGCCGGACTTCCAGTCGGGAGGGACGATTCCGCAGTCAAATGATGAAGGTCCAGCGGCGGCGCCGGCTGAGGCAGCATTGGCGAGGGCAGCGGCCTCAACTTTTAAGGCGCCGCACTTGAAGCAGCTGGAGCGACTGGCGAAGTTGTGGACGCCGCAGGAGCAGTACCAGTCGCCGGGCTTCACGTCGACCGGCCGGCTGGCTGGCCGCGAGCCGCTAGGGTCACCGATTCTGCGGGCGCCGCACCGCTGGCATGCCTCCCGGCGGCTGAAGTTGAGGTGCCAGCATGTCCCGCAGTTCCAGTCTCCTGGCCTCCTGTTCATCTTAATTAGTAATTATATGTCTCTGCATGCATATAAATGAATGCTTCGTTAATTCACGTCATAGCCTCTCTCTCTCTCTCTCTCTGTCACTTTATATACCTTGATCAGGAATTGGGCCGGGGAGAGAGGGAATAGAAAATTAGAGGGTTGAAGGGTTTGGTTGAGGAGTGGAGGAATGAAGGAGATCAGGGGAAGGGGATTTGTACCTTGAGAAAAAGTAGATTTTGATGAGGGGATCAAGTTTTAATTCTCTCACCTCAATAATCGAGAATCTAGGAGAGTGGGAATGATTGGGGAAGGTGTTCACTTCCCTTGATGATAACTGGCTATTCCTGAACTAAGGAATCATAAAAGAAAAGAGAAATATTAGGGAAAAGAAGAGAAGAGGCCTTGAAGTAGAGGGGCGAGAGAGAGAGAGAGAGAGCAAAGACCTTTTGCTAGAGGTGTAAAAGAGAGAGAGAGAGAGAGAGAGAGAGAGCATGAGGTGTAGTGTAAGTACTTGCATTGGATATGGCCCTAGCTAGAGCTACCATACCTAAAATTAGTTTGCGCGTGATTTTGTTCGAATTAATGAAAGACAAGTAAACTAAAGTTAATAATGTCGAGTTCATTCTAATTGAATTCTTAGATAGATCTTTATTTGCTTGAGCATGTATGATATTATGAGTTTACGTACAGAATAATGCCTGTGTACATGCATGGGTTGTATGGCTTTGATTGAATTGAGATGAGCCGAAGCTCAATTTGACTTATGAAGCTTATGTGTATAAAAAATGATAACCTGTGTGCTATTACTTGTTGAATGAGCAGAAAAGAAAAGTTTCAATAAAAATCAGTTGAATGAGATTACCGGATTGAAGGGTAGGGTTAGGGTATAAAAGGAGTTGATCCAATTATGCTATGCTAATGAGCATTAATGTTATGATACATTCTTATATTATAAGATGTGGCCTTGCATTATTATTTTTCTAACTAGTGTTTCGTAATTAATAGGTTATGGCTGATTGGACCTGCCAAATAAATTAAAAGAATTGAATCTAACTCGGTTAAACATGAGTCAAACTGTGAAGGCATATAATTGAGATCCCTCAAATGCATGCAATTCATTATTATAGATATATATTATGCGTGGTTGACGCCTGAGGGTGTGCGGATTTCAATGTTACCGTCGAATTTCAATATATACCTTGCTGTGGATCTTTATGCTTGATTAAGGGTGAGAGTTAATTTGGCTCGAAGATTGATAGCTGACGCCCGATGTTCGTATTAATGTTTAGTCTGAATTGGGCTCAACTCAAGTTTACTGAGCCGAGTTATGAACTATAGTCGGATGAGATAGACTTGGCTCGATCTCTATTTTTCAAATATAAATAATACATCAGTCATTTTTATAATTATTTAATAGTACTCGTATATGTTAGTTGTGATTATGATATAATTTATTAAATAATTTTGTAGATATGGTTAACACAATTTTAAATCTTTGCATGCGAATCGAGGTAATATTTAAAAAAATTTTAATTCTTGGAGGCTTGAGTTGGCTCAATTAAAGCTCGAATCAACTCAAAATTGAAATGAATTAACTCAGACTTGAATGGAATTGGCTTAGAGCTTGATGAGCTGGGGCGGCTCAGCTCGAACTCGACTCATTCTATGCTTGATTCTCACTCTATATATAAAGCTCATTGAGAAAGGCAATAATAGAGGAATGCATTGAAGATATGCTCTGACAAACAAAATGAGCACTAGACTTTTGGCCTTGCTTCCTAGATTCATGCATTAATTATTCAATACTTTTTTATCATTAGATTATGCTCCAACTTCTGCATGCTGCCTTTGTGGGCACAGTACTAACATGCATGGGCATGCAATATTTAGGGTTTAAGATTTGGGAATTTTATTTACTTCAAAAATGAGTAAAATTTTTTATAAGTTGAAATTAAGTTGTTCAAATAAAATCATTACTATTTAAAATTAGATCAGTATATGCATAATTGTTTGGTGGAACTAAACTTTTATTATGCAAAAATAATATTTTGGGATAATTATAGCTTTGAGATATACTCCTTATTATGCATAAATTCACAAAATCGAAAATACTTTATTTGAGTCTCTTTTGCCTAAAAATTACTTCACGAGTTCTTTATGAATATTCCATCAAGTTTGATAATTAATCATTTTTTAAAATATATGTTTTAATTGGCATATACAATATATACTATTAATTTAATTATGTAGTTTTAACATTTATTTCTACTTTATGTTCTAATTATATATATATATATGTAATTATAAATATTTAAACATATTATTCGAACATAATTTAATAAATAAATTGATGGAAATCATAAAACAAACACATGGCATAATTTGTGAGCAAGAGAGATCTATCCTAGATCAAATATTTTTAATTTTATTGACCTATCGGGAATAAGCATTCTATCTCAGGATCCAGATGTAATTACCCCTAATATATCATGTTATCTGTGCCACAAGTCGTTTAAAAAGCAATTACATTTATGTTAAAAGTCATTAAAAGGTATTTTTATTTGTTAAATTTTTAAAAAGTAACCTTCAGAAAAGGAGAGGTATGCACCTCATGTTGATTTAAATTTAAGTTGGGCTAATATATCAAAAATCCTAAATAAAACATGCGAGCAATATATACGTAAATGATTTATTAATTTTTTTGATAAAGATTATTAAAATATATTATACACTTGATCTAAGCCAAAAGTCCAAGAAAGGTTATTAAAATATGTACTATAGTGCAAGGGCCGAAACGAAATATATATATATTTATTATTATTATTTTAGGATAAATTATACTCTAGTTCCTATATTTAAAGCTTAATATCTACATTTTTAAAATTATAATATCAGTCTTGAGTTTTTAATAAATTATCAAATGAGTTTTTTTTTTATTTTTTATTATTAAAAATTTTAAAAAATTATCATTATACCTCCTCTCTTTTCTGCACGTGCGACCACGTCGACGGTCGTCCTTCGCGTGCAAGGATCGAGTGAAAGAGGGACATAATAGTAATTTTAAAAAAAATTAATAATAAAAAAATAAGAAAATAATTATTTAATAATTTATTAAAATTCAAGATCTGATATTATAAATTTAAAAATATGAATTAAGATTTAAATTCAGAGATATAGGTGTAATTTATCCGGCCGTAGGTTGGATTCCTCTAATATTGTAACCCGTGTCACCCAACGTGGCAGCTCCACATTTAGAGACGCCATACGTGTCTGCAAATAACCAGCCGTCGAGTCTTACAAAAACCCTAGTTGTCTTCTACGAGGCAGACAGGTACGATTCAAGCAAGTAAAACCCTAATCGAAGCTGAGAGCAATGGCATCTCAGGGGCAGGCTCATTCCGACGCCGGCGAGGTCTCTCTCTCTCTCTCTCTCTCTCTCTCTCTCTCTCTCCCTCCCTCCCTCGCTCTCATACGGCATGTACAGGAGAAGAGGAATGAGATGATCGCGAGAGCTCGGGAGACGGCGCAGGCGGAAAAGGAGAAGTTAGAGCAGGCAGCGCAGGCGGCGAGTGTGAAGACTGGGCAGACGGCTGAGGGGACGAAGAAGAAGAGCTCGCAATCCACGGAGGCGGCGAAGGAGAAGACCGCCGGCTTACTTCAGCATGTATTGTTTTTAGGAAACATTACTGACAGATTCCTACACTTTACTTATAATTATAATCTAATTTAAGTTTTTTAAAACATTTTATTTAAGTCTGTAAATTTTAAAATATAAACTAAAAGTAAAATAATATATGAACTTAATAAGTCATTTAAGAACTAAGATATGTAAGTTAAAATATAATTATAAATAAATTGTAAAAATGTATTAATAATTTATTTTAGTTTTAAATTATTTTTTGATTACTTAAAATTTTTATAGTTTGAATTTGATTCAAATTTATTAAGTTTCTGTTTAGCATTATTTTAAACTTTTTAAACATTAATGTATTTTATAATTAAATTATATAAACAATTATTATTTTAAAAGTTTTTTTAAATTAATTTACCGTCAAAAATAGTATTATTTAATAAAAATGTGACGTATTATTAGACTATATTTTTAATTAAATTGATTATTTTTATCTTTAACTTTTATAATTTTAATTTTTTGCTATTTTTAAAATGTTTAAATATGTATTTTTAAAAAACTTTTTTTGTTTTTGTTTTTGTTTTTTTAGCTTATATTATATAAAAAGCTATTTTTTAATAATAATTGGTTATTTTTCTTAGATGGCGGACGCGGGGGAGCAGGTGAAGAGCTCGCTGGGAATGGGAGGAGAGAATAAGGAGAGTGGTGAAGCTCAAACTGCAAAATGAAATGCAAATTGAAATGCATAATGGGGAATGGGAAATTTACGTTTCATTTCGTGTAATTTTATATAATTTTATTTTGGTGGGTTTGGTTGCTTCTTTGCTTGATGGCCTGTTGTATCTGAGCTTTAATTTGGTCGTCGCTGTTGTTTATATTAGTCTTAATTTTTAATTTGAATGATATATATATATATATATATATATTTTTTTTTTTGCATGTTTTAATTTGTTAGNTCAGTTTGATTTTCTTGGCAAGTTTGAATTATCATTTTCAGCGATTTTATTATTTAAATTTTATTGAATATTATTTTTGAGAAAGATAAAGTTTTGGCTGAATTTTGCTTGAATTTTGGCAGAAATTAAAATTTGGTAACTTTTTTTAGATAAATATTTTTTTTGAAATTGATGTCAAATTATTAAAATTCAGTTCGATTGATTTTTAAACCTTGATATGTAGTCAGCTAAATGTCATGGGTAACGACGGTATATGTAATTTTTAACCCATTTCATTTAAGTTCTCTAAATTTTTAAAATATTTATGTATAACTATAAACAATTAATAAAATAAGAAATAGTAAATTTTACTTGGGCCTGTCAGTTTTGAATTGAGTTGGCTTCTGCTCAAAACTCAACCCTGTCAGTCATTTGGATTAGATACAAAATCAATGGGTCAGGGTGGACTAGATTCTGATCTATGATCCGACTGATTGAATTTGCGAATCAAATTTTAAGTTAAATTCAAAATTAGAATCTTTCCCCCTTCAGATCCTGTCCCCGGACTCAATAGTTGGCAGGAGATTTTCCTTTGGATCGTTACAACGCTCATCTCCACAGGCAAAAAAACAGCCAATTTCAATATATTCTTGAAATATTCAAGAGCGGCGGCCTGCCTTCGACTAGCGAGCAAGAATTCCGAAAGTCAGGCCGAGGGGTAAGAAAGAGGCGAAAATAAAAACTATTCATTTTTTTCTTTTTTACTTCAAGCTCTGACTCGGCTAGAAGGGTGGTGGGAGGTAAGAATCAACGAACTGAGCGGTTCAATGGGCAGCTGCTTGATTTATGGCAGCCGGAAAGAAAGACGACCTCACCTTCTTGTAGATGATTTCAGTGGTAAATCTTCCATTAGGAGCTGTTGGTCTTAAGGAAGGAATGCAGGGAACAACTCTTTCCTTTCCACTGGTTCTTGAAATTGCTTTTATTTGTATTTGTTTCCAAAGAATCCTGCCCCTATAAGTCTATCTCCCAAAAGCAACCCTCTCAAGCACCTTTTGTTTCACTTAAAATCTACCCGGGGGTCCCTTTTCCCAAGGGATTCACTCCAACAGAAGAAATTTTTTTTACTTCTTGCTTGGAAGGCTGTGGCAATACGAATTCCGTCCTAGGCCTCCTTCTAGTCCGACTTTCCGGTGGTAACATGGCAGGCTCAGCTAAAGCCGCAGTTCTTGCGAACTTTCACCTAGTTCCGGAACACACCAATAGGGTCGAGGATGGATTTTTGGAGAAGGTTTATTCTAAACGGTTTTGCACCCCCAAATGGCTTAATGGTCTTTGTTCCCAGCTTATGAGAGAACTCTCGGCCAATAGTCTTATGTTTTGATGGACGTAAAGAAGAGATTCTCTACCTCCCTTCGGCTGAACTCCCTTAAGCAAGCCGGAAGGCTCGCACGAAGGTGCGTGTGGTTCTGTGGATGTAGCAACAGGACCATCGCTAATTGGAACCTGAAAGCTGCTACCACCGACTAAAAAGTAGCCTTGCCCCAGAAATGGTCCAAGCCGCGGGGGGCGTCGAGCTCCTGACGGATCAAGGGCGAGCTCCTGCGGATCCTGCACTTTCAGATCGCGGATGTGTGAGGCCGGCTCCTGAATGATTTTAGCATAAGTTCCTGCGGCTCGAGCCAGCTTTGCGCCTTGACCTGGATGATATTCAATATCATGTACAAATGTTCCCATACGTATATCAGCTAATGGTATGCAATTTTGTACTTTAGAATTTAGATCCCAACCTGGTTCGTCATTCAGATGTGGATTTGGATGCTCCTTCATAGTAAAGTAGCCAAGGGAGTCAAGTACCCAAAGGTTGTCAGACAACTCTCCTTCTCAGATGCGGCCTTACGAAGGCTGGTGACTTTCGCGGTCGCCCTCACTGAACCGACTTGACTAGATTCTGAAGAAAATAAAAGGGGGCGTTGCAAGAAACCAAACTACGCCCCGGGTGGACTAGATTCTGATCTATGATCCGACTGATTGAATTTGCGAATCAAATTTTAAGTTAAATCCAAAATTTTTACTTAACTTTTACTTAATTAATTTTATTATTTAAAATTCTTTTAAAATATTTTTATTAATATTTTATATTTATTTTATATCATATATATATTTAAATATTAAAATTTAATTTAATTTTATAATTTATATAGAATTTAAGATAAAAATAAATTTTATTTTATATTTTATACATAATTTAATTAAAAAAATAATTAGCATAGTTGCATGGCCAGCAGTGAAGTTGACCAATCTGCAGAATCAACAGATTTGCATTTAATATAATTTTTAATAATAAAATAAATTTATTTTATATAATAATATTAAAATAATTACATGCTTTTACTATGCTCTTCATTTATCATCCGCTATTTAAGTTAATTATAATTTTTTAATGTATATTTTAGAAATAAATAATAAGTGCTAAAAAATACTTAATAATTAAAAATTAGTATTATCACTAATTAATATTATGTATTAAATTATTAAAATGATATTATTAATAATTTTATATTATCGAATAATATTTAGCATCCCTTATTTATTTTTAAAGTATTTATGCTTTGTAATAAATTATAATTAATAACTAATCTAATTATATTTAGATTGATCAAATAGTAAGTCATGTTAATATTAATGTATTTAAGACGTATCTAAAGTAATATTAATATTTTTAATATTTAATAAATAACTATAATAATTTTATGTCATATATTCTATTAAATAGCAGTTTTATGTCATACACTCTTACGTATAAAAAATAATTAATATCATTCTAATATTTTTATAATAATAATAATAGAAAGTTGTTTAGTTGAATTTTTTTACTATTAATTTTTAATATAATAATATTAAATTAAAAATAATAATTTATAGATAAATAAAAGTATTTAAATGATATTAATATTTAAATGACGTGGGACATTTAAATATCATTTAACTAAACCAGAACGTGCAACATGTCGTAAAATGATTGGATATGAATGGCACTTACTTTAATTAGAAATTTAGAATGCATGCTGGAATAAAAATTAATGCTATCTGAAAACCAGGTGACTCTAGTATTTATAAATATATATCTATATTTTATCAATATTTATATATTTATTTATATATTTTTATGCATACTTTCATATGTGATATATTTAATTTGAGCAAAAATCCAAATTGATTTGAGTAGTGTTAACACGTGGTTCCTGCGCTGCATCCTGGCCGAACGCGTGGCGCCCGTCGGGTCTGTACTTGATTGATTGATTTGCTGACTCACCTTCCAGTTTTGCAGGACTATTGACCCAAGTCAAACCTCGGGCACGAAGATTTATTCAAACATCGACCACGACGCTCCAGAATAATCCCTCGTAACCTCGGGCCCGAGGGTACGAGGTAACGCCTGTCACAATCAACTTCACCTAAC
>JAEMOT010000881.1:12997-193036 GCA_019297695.1 Apostasia ramifera
ATTAATAAATTCTTATAAATATCCTCAAATTATATCATGCTAGAAGATATACTTATTAACTTAATAAATTGAGTAATATATCATTTATTTTTGAAATTTATAATATATATTTTTTAATATACATGTATTTAGCTTTCTTCATATTTATTAGTAACAAAAAATCTTCTTTCGAATACATAAAATGTAGAGATATGCCACTCAAAATTTATTATACTACACACCAACTATTTTTTAACTTCGGCTAAAAACGTTTATGTTTTGGCCGAAATTCTCATTCTTCAACTGAAAACTTCACGTTTGCAATTAAAAATCGAAAATTCTTTAAAATCTGAATTTTTCGATGAAATCTAAAACTTGATGGCAGGCAACTATATCAAATTGTAAATCAAAATTATTAAAATTATTAAAATTATTAAAATTATCGAAATTAGTAATTCTAGTTTGGCTAAATCTGAGTTTTAAAATTTTGATACATATATCAAAAGGTAAATTGCATCTAGGTCCTTGAGGTAGGAAAGGTATTGCAAATTAGTTACCATTTTAAAAAATTTTAATTTTAATCCTGAGATTATAATAGTGCTATGATTTAGGTTCTTTTTTTAGAATAAGATTATTTTCATTATTTTTTGTTATAAAAAATATAAAATTTAAATATTTTTTGATTAGTTTAAATTATTTACATAATTTAAAATACCATTACACCTTGCTATTCTCTCTCATCTTAAAAAATTAATAAAAATCTAAAATTTAATTTCTCCGATCTATATTTTTTCATTAAAAATTTTATAATAAAAAATATAAATATTAATATTTTAAAATTATATTCTAAAAAAACATGAAGTTAGTTCTCGTAACCTTACTACATACTAGTAAAAAACTAACAATTTTATTTTAATTAGGTCAAAAATTATATTTTTGCAACTTCAAGTATCAAATTAAAAGTTTTAAAAAATTGAGATTAATTTGTAATACCTTCTCATGATGCAATTTACCTTATATCAAATTAATATATACTTAATCATGTTTTTTTTTTCATAAAAAAAAACATGTTCTTTTTAAAGGAGGTTTGATCCCTTGCTGTCAATTAAAATTTTAAGGGCAAATTACACTCAGATTCTTGAGTCTAGAACTTAATATCGCATAGGTCCACTTTTTTTTTTAAAATTTAACTTTCAAGTCCCTAGTTGCATAATTTTTATCATACAAGTCCTTTCATGCAAAATAATATCGATTAGGTCTATAATTCACGGTAGCGGTTGTGTTTCCATTAAATGAAATTCTGAAATTATTATTTATTAATTTTTATTAATTTACAAATTACTAAAATGCCCTTAACTCATTTATCTCCTTTTATGTTTCAAAACTTTAGCCGAGTGATGCGTTCTCTTCCTGTGACCGTACTTGTCGTGCTCTAAACCTCCTCAACCAAAGGCGATCTTCATCTAGTGAGCCTCCGATCGCAAGGGCATTGAATACATGGATCTCCATTCAAGCTTTGAAGGTTTATTCTCCCTGAAATTTCATTTTCTTTGTTTCTAAAGTTTAGGGGTTGTTTGATAGTGGATTCAAAAAGCTTTTTTTTTTTTTTTTTTGCACTCAGCTTTTTAAGTGGTTTTATAAAATCATTGCTTTATTTTTTTTGAGTGAAATGTTTGTTTTGACAGCAAGCTAGCTTATACAAGTACAAGCCAGTCATGCCTTTCTAAGTTGAGAAGGTTTCTATAATATGGATTTTCTGAATATAATTTTTTTTCATATAATTTCAATTTATATTAATCATTCGCTAATTGCATCACTATATTTTTTGTTCGATATTAATGATGGTACTCGTTTTGCTGATGTGTACATTTATTGTGTAAATGTTGCTCCAGATACAATGAGCTACTACAATAAGCATTATACTAGTGGAATTTACTCCTCTCCAAGAATATAATTCAAGAATAAGTAGTGTAGATGTAGGCGGCGGTGTGCTATAAGAATTTCAAAGTCCAATGCAAACAAAGATAGGTTATACTATGCGTGTTCTACCAATACTTGCAACTATTTTGAATGGTGGACAGAATCAAGCGACAATGGTTTACGACATCAGGGAGATTTCGAGACTGACAAAAAAGATCAAAATTGGCTTCAACCTTATTGACTCTAACAAGATCAGAATTGGCTTATCTCTTTCATCAGAAATCCAACAATTAAAACATTCGGCAAGGTTGTTAGTCACCATATCCACCTTGATCGATGTATCAAATGTATGTCGAGCCCACCTATGCTTAGGTCGGCTGGGACGCATTAGCCAATCATAAGCGCCCTTGTTGTTTGCTTTTAAGAAGTTCATTTCTTTATCGAACATATACTCTGTATATGCCTTAGCTGCTTCTCAAAAATATTTTCTTAGGTTAGTTCTAGGAAAATATTTCTTAAAATTACTGAAAAGATGCCTACAACAGTGTCTTTGACCTGCAAAAGAAAATATATCCTCTATGGCTTTATCTAAACCCTGCATAACAGAATGAGAAATATTTAATAACATATATGCATTAGTAGAAGCAATAGTTGATATGAATTGTAAGTGCATAAAAAATATCATACCTTCTGTTTATCACGGAGGAAATGTAAGCGACTATCATTGTGTATATCGAGTGTCTTCCTTAGTGCAGACAAGAACCATCTCTAATTATGACTACTTTCTATATTAGGAACACCTAATGCGTTCGAAAACAACTTATTATTCTCATCTGTTGATACAACAGCTAAAATGGTACTACCAGTACGACCCTTCAAGTGGCAACCATGCATCTAAGCTAATAATTGGTCTACAACCCTTCCAAAAGCCCATCTTTTGAGCCTCAAAACAATAAAAAAAATTCTCAAATCTTTTCATATTGTGAAGAAGGGATGTATCAAAGGAGACTACTACCGTACTCTTTGAAATTTTTTTCAAAATCAGACGTGCATATCTTGAAATTATTTTAAAGCATTTCAAAGAATCTCCATCATTAATTTTCCTCGCCTCTTCTCAGGCTCTCCACAATTTCATATTTTTTACATCCTCCACTGAGTATTTCTTCTTCAATTCTTGCCTCATTAAGTCTAATTTCATCTTAGAGTCAACTCTTAACTGACACACAAATTCAGAGGCAATGAACTTATAAGATGCATATTTATTAACATCAATTCTTCTACAATTATGTTTGCTATTATATTTTAATTTTGAATGTCATGTCATTTTTTAGTCTAGAGACATGTAGCCTCCACTGGCAACCATCTGTTGAACATGCCATAGTGTACCGTACATTATCATTTTTAATCTTTCTCAGTACAATACTTTCCTGAAGACAGTACATCCTTATGACCTTTCTCAAATATTGTATACTGTTAAACAAATGTCCAATCTTTAATTTAACTTTTTCCATAATTATTTTTTTCATATGGTATACCAAATAATGCCAACTTCCAACTTTTTCTTTCCCTATCAGATAAGTTAGAATCTTCACTTGAATCCACAGTTATTCTGATATAATGTGTTGGTTCCTCCCTTATGATAATATTGTGATTTTGATGTTTAACAATATATTTAAGTTAATTTATACTAACATAATTATTTAGTGTTCTTAATCTCAGGTTTATTAAAGTTGCATCTCAATTGTATACTAAAATTGAGATCTAATTAAGTTGGAGAGAAATGTTTGAGCATTGAAGACTAAGTGAAGTAAATTGCATTATTGTCCTTTTTATTCTATTTGAGAGTAGAATTATTGTGAGGTTGATCTTAATTGTTAGAATAGCCTGAATATGAGTTTGAGCACTTAAAATCTCTGCTAGTTAATTAGATAATCTTAAAAGGTTAAATTCTTCTAATTATGTGGCCTAGTAGTAATAAGATTGTACTAGATATTTTCTTCTAGTTGTGATAGCTCCAGGGCAGCCTTGGGATAGTTGAAGGGTGACTTTTAGCAGTGAGGTCGACCTCAGGTCGACCTTCCGTAGCGACCCTCAACAGAAACTATCATTTTGGAAAATTTTCTAGGTCGACCTGAGGTCGACCCGAGGTCGACCTTCGACAGCGATCATCAACAAAAACTTTGGTCATCTTGGAGGATTTTTCCAGGTCGACCTGGAGGCTACCTCAGTAATGAGGTCGACCTGAGGTCGACCTTGGAAGTAACCGTTGACCTTTTTTTATCCTCCAACGGCTGGCTGGGGGTCGACCTGAGGTCGATCTCTAGGTCTTCTCCAGCTCCTTTTTCTAGTCATTGGAACTCTTGTTATATAAGAAGATAGGGGTTGTTGGTGTATTCTTCTTGGCTGATAAAATTCTCTAATTGCTCCCAACATTCACCTTCATTCTCCACCATCCTAAACTAAGAGTTGATAAAAGCATTCAAGTTGAGTTTCAATCAAGATTCAAGGTGATCTAGGTGAACTTGGACTCAAGTGCTCAAACTCTCCATTCACTCTTCTTCTAGCTGTCAAAATTCAGTCATAAAAAGAAAGAGTAAGTGATTTTCTTTCTTTGTAATATTTTAGTTGTTCTTTTCTGACTTCACTATGTGTGTGAAGAGGGCCTCCAAATAAGGGTTGGAGGAGGTGAATGAGTGAGCCATCACTTAAAAGTAAGAAGGGCCTCTAGTGAGTGGATAGAGGAGGGTTTATATAGACTTCTCCGCCTAAACAAAGGAGTGTGTTATAGTGATATCTTTTCGATCGGGGTTGGATGGATTAGGCTCTAATTTGAGCCGAACCACGTTATATCGTGTGTTCTTTGTGGATGCAATTTTTTCTTCTTGTTTGCACCTATATTTGCTTCCACTTGTATTTTACACTAACGTTATATTTAGTAAATTAAAATAAATTTTAATTACGTCTATTCACCCCCCTCTAGATGTCATACTTGATCCTACAATTGGTATCAGAGCAAGGACTTCTATATAGGTTTAACCACCCAGAAGTAGTATGACTTCTAGAAATCCAGAAGGTCAATCTATTCATAGGCCACCACTTTTTGATGGATCAGATTTTGTATATTGGAAGATGAGGGTGACTGCTTTTATTCAAACTAACTTTGATATGATGATTAATTTTAAGAAAGAATATATGCCATCTAAGGATAAGGATGGATTAGAGTTAGATGAGGAAAATTTGAGTGAAAATAATAAGAAAAGATATATGGCAAATGCAAGAGATATTACTACTTTACAATGTGTCTTAACTAAAGAAGAGGTCAATAAATTAGGTCCCCAAACTAGTGCTAAAGAAATGTGGGAGAAGTTGGTTGAATTACATAAGAGGACATCTGAAGTCAAGAGAGCAAAGAAAGCTCTCTACAAAAATCAATTTGATAATTTTAAGATGAGAGAAAATAAATCTGTAGTCCAAATGCATTCTAGATTCAAAGAGATTTATCATGGGCTTGCAGGGCTAGGTGAGATTTTAGAAAACAGAGAAGTTGTATGTAAAGTATTGGAAGCTTTTTTTAGAACTCAATTATGGGTTGGCAAAGTTGATGCTATAGGAGTTTCTCAAAACCTCAACACATATAAAATTGATGAGTTGTTTAGCCATATGGAACTTTATGAAATTAGGCATGGTGGAGAGAAAGAAGTGAAGAAAGGCATAGCTCTAGTAGCAGAAGAAGAAGTATCGAAGAAACTTTCATCATCACATTCACCTAAACTCTCCAAGAAAGCCCAAATTGAGATATCTTTTTCTAGTGATAGTGATGAGGATAGTGATCCAGAAGCCAAAATTGTAGCCTATATGGTTAGAAGAATGATGAGGAGAGGAAAAAAGTTTAGTAAAGATGATATGAAGAAAATAATTGGGAGGTCTAGTAGGGATAGAAATAAGAAAAATATTAAGGACTTCGAGGGGAATAATTATAATAAAAATTGAAGACAAAATGTTATATGCTTTAGTTGTAAAAAGTCAGGTCACTTTCGAGATGAATGCCCAAATATCCAAAAAGAGCATGAAGGCAAGGATAAAGCCAAGAAGAAAAAGAAGGTATTGGCTGCCACTTGGGATGACTTGGATTCATCATCTTCATCTGATAGTGATGCTACCAAAAAGCATGTAGCACATTTTACATTGATGGCTAAAACACATGATGAAAGCGATTCTGAAAAAGATCTTGAGGTAAATGATTTTTCAATGGATGATATGCAAGATTTTATTTGTGAGTTGATAGATGAGTTAAAGTTATTCAAGTCTAAGGTTAAAGGGCTCCATAAGGAGTTAAATCTTCTTAAACTTGAGAGAGAGTCTTTAATTTACACTTTATCTTCTACGACCTCTCAAGTGACTTTAGATGAAAAATCATGTGATTTTTCTCAAATTGAAAAACTTAAAAAAGAAAATTATGATTTAAAATCTAAAGTTGAAAGCCTTAGAAGAGACCTTGAAGTATTCACTAAGGGGTCCAAATATCTAGATATGATGCTTGAAAACCAAAGAGCAGTGTACAACAAGGCCAAAATTGGATACGATTCTACTCATAAGGAGAAGGCATAACTTCTTTGATTGTGAGAAGTAGAACTAACTCTCCCATTAAGAAATCTTTAGGATCACTCATGTTTTTGAACCTATCTAGAGGACGTGCTCATAAGAAAAGATTAAAGGCATGTGTACCTAAGAATTTAGTGCCTAACTCCATTGGACCCAATTATTTTTGGGTACCAAAATCTTTAGTACAATACTTTCCTGAAGGCAGTACATCCTTATAACCTTTCTCAAATGTTGTATACTGTTAAACAAATATCCAATCTTTAATTTAACTTTTTCCATAATCATTTTCTTCATATGGTATACCAGATAATGCCAACTTCCAACTTTTTCTTTCCCTATCAGATAAGTTAGAATCTTCACTTGAATCCACAGTTATTCTGACATAATGTTCATCAACATCTAAATCTGGAAACTCATTATCAGTCAATTGCACAATCTCTTCATTCATAAACTGGTTAGGATAGCCAGCAATATCGTCTTCTAAATCAGAACACACATTAGTCAACTCGAATTCAGAATCGACTTGGAAATCACTATCACTATCACTATGGTTGACACTAAGAGTCATATCCTGTTGCAATTCAATGTCTCTGCGTCTGCAAACTTCTATAGCATTCATCCTCATGGATATTGGAGTGTCCAACTTCTTACATGGCACTAACTGCAAATCTCTACTATTTACTGGCTCCTTCTCCTCATCGATTGTCCCAACAGCCTTTGAAAAAGTCTCAACACACTCAACAGACAAGTGTATATCAAACTCATTTCTAGTAGCATGGGCATCAAACATCACAAGAAGTTCTTTATCAGTATTAATTGAAATAAAACCTTTTGGTGATGACCAATAAATACAAACATTGTAGACACTGACAACTCTTTCATCAAGTTTTTTGGCAACAGATAATACATCATCAGGAAAGTCTATGACTGCATATTTATCATGATCAACACTACAGATCTGAAAAAAACTTCTTTTATAAAATATGTGAAACATGAACAAAGCATCCATGACCTATAAAAAAGCAGACATGGTTGCTAAAAATTACTAAACTGCATGTATGATTGGGCTCATTATCTTGACCTTTAAGATGCATACCTGCTCTAAACTTTCAGTTTTGGGCTTATAGAGTAGTTTAGTATAGCCTTAAATCCCTAATTGACTTGAAACAAAGACTTAAATTCACAAAATTAAAGAACCCGATTGAAATCCAGTGTTCTTATGGTTATTATACTAAATGCATGAAATGCATTTAGGAACTCAATCAAGCACTCAAAATAAGAGTTCCCAATCAAGCAAGACATTCAACGAGGCAAGAGATCAAGAAGAGAGCTTTAAATTGTACTATTTATATATCTTAGTCTCAGTACATGAGAAATCATACAATTTATGAAGAATTTTAGTTGTATTTCGTAAAACTACATATTAATCAAAATCAGAAAGCTAAGAAAATATTTCTAAGCAACTGAATGATAAATCCATTGAAAATTTGCCTATTAGTTGTTAGGGATGGAATGGAAGGGAGAGCATGCATATTGAGCAAAAAAAAGACAAATCTAGTAGAGAGGCAAACACAAAAAGAAGGAAGTGGATGACGGGTTTACTTTTACCTTTAATCTTACAGAGAAGACAAACGAGAACCGCAGGGGGAAAAATGCAGGAAGCGCTCACCTTTGACTAGGGTTTCAATGAGAAGGCAAATGGGAACAATGCTTGGATTAGCTCACCTTCTTCTTGCAGATTCACTAATCTCCCAGAGACGATTAGGGTTTCACAGCAGCCGATGGTGCGTAAGGAAACGAAAGCCCGCCCGTGAGTTCGTGTTTTAGTAGAGATAAAATTGTCATTGCCTTTGTTTTTTAACGTCTGAGTAATAGAAGGGCATGTATGATAAAAAGAATATGCGACTAGAGACTTGAAAGTTAAATTTTAAAAAATTTGAATTTGTGTGATATTAAACTCTAAACTCAGAGACCTGAGTGAAATTTGCCCAAATTTAAATATTTGCGCACTTAAAAAAGAGAATTAGATCCCTGCCGCCTCCACTGCCATCTTCTTCCTCCGTCGCGGGCCACGCCGCCCCCTCACCTCCCTTTCCTCCAATGCCCCCTTCCCCGCTGAGCTTCCTCCTTTTGCTCCTCGCCCTTCTCCTCCTTTCTCCGTTTCCCTCCCTCTCCTTCTCCCCGTCACCTTTCTCCTCCTTCACCAGCAGCCTCCCTCGCCCCTCCCAGCTCCTCCTCCTCGCTCTCTGGAACCAAACCCTCCCACCCTGCCGGTGGCACGGCGCCTCCTGCTCCTCATCCGGTGATCTCATTTCCCTCAATCTCTCTGGTCTCGGCCTCTCTGCCCGGCTGGCCGACGCTTCGCCTCACCTCCTCCAGTTCCCCTCCCTCCGCTCCCTCGACCTCTCCCTCAACCGCCTCCAAGGTCCCATTCCTGCGACCCTCTTCCAACCCCTCCGTCTCCGGTACCTTGATCTTGGTCAGAACTCTCTCACCGGTCCGATCCCCATAGAAATCGCCTTCGCCACCGAGCTGGAGCACGTCGGCCTCTACGAGAACTTTCTCACCGGCGAGATCCCGCCACAGCTCCCTCGGCTACCCAATCTCAGGTATCTTTACCTCAACCAGAACAACCTCACCGGAGCTGTTCCCGATTTTCCCTCCCATTGCTCGCTGTCCGAACTCTACCTCCATGAGAACTCGCTCTCGGAATCACTCCCTCGGAGCCTATTCAACTGCCGTAATCTTACTCAGCTTGTTCTATCTTACAACGATTTCAAAGGAGTCGTGCCGGATGAGTTTGATGAGATGCCTAAGCTTGAGCTTCTTTATCTTGACGATAATCGATTCGTGGGTAAGATACCAAGGAGCTTGGGGACACTTGGGAGCTTGACGGCAGCTTTTCTTTCTCAGAATCAATTCGACGGCATTCTGCCGGAAGAGATCGGAAACTGCATTTCTCTCACTACCCTTTCTCTTTGGGGTAATCGCATCTCCGGTGAGATTCCGGTGACCATCGGAAACCTGAGCAACTTGCGTTATCTTAGCTTGGCGGAGAACCAGCTCGTGGGTCCTCTGCCTCCAGAGCTTGGTGGGTGCAGCTCCTTGGTGGAGCTTGAACTTCAAGAAAATCTTATTGGAGGTATGATTCCCCCCGAGATTGGTGAGCTTAAAAACCTTGAGAAGCTTTGGCTCTTCAGTAATCAGCTTGAAGGGTCAATTCCTCTTGGGATTGGGAAGATGAGTTCTCTCGTTGATTTGCAGCTATACAACAATTGCTTGAGTGGGAACATAACCCTAGGGATTACCCATTTGAGGAAACTTCAATATCTTTCATTGGCCAACAATAATCTGTCTGGAGAGGTGCCTTTCGATCTTGGGAGGAACTCAGAAAATGGTTTGATTAAGGTCGACTTGACAGGGAACGATCTGCATGGATCGATTCCTACTGGTCTCTGTTCTGGCTATAATCTTACTGTTTTAGTTGTTGGGCATAATAGATTCAATGGTCACTTTCCAGCTGAGATCGCTCAATGTAAATCTCTTAGAAGGGTAATTGTAAGTAACAATCTACTCAAAGGAAATATACCGGAGAATTTGAGTTCAAATGCAGGGATATCATACCTTGATTTGAGCAGCAACTTGTTAGAAGGGCGCATACCGCTGAATCTTTCACTCTGGCAAAACCTCACAATGCTTGATCTTTCAAACAATTCATTTTCAGGGATTATTCCTCCTGATCTAGCAAAGTTATCAAATCTTCAAACTTTTCGAGCTTCTTCTAACATTTTGACAGGCCCCATACCTCCTCAACTGGCTGGCTGCAAAAAGCTTCTTACTCTGGACATCAGTGGAAATCTTATTTCAGGAAGCATTCCAATTGAGATTGTGAAAATGGAGAAGCTGCAGAATCTAATTTTTTCTGGGAACAACCTCACTGGTTATATTCCTGACTCCTTTGCCTCAGGCCAAGATCTTCTGGAGTTGCAGATTGGGGACAACTTTCTTGAGGGTGAAATCCCTTATACATTAGGAAATCTTCAGTACCTCTCTCTTGCTTTGAATCTCAGCAACAATAAATTGACAGGTCAAATTCCCAGTACTCTCAGTCAGCTTGATAAGCTTCAAATTCTAGATCTGTCAAGCAACTTTCTTTCAGGTCAGATACCTTCTGACTTTGATAACATGATTTCTCTTTCTTTTGTGAATGTGTCTTCCAATCAGTTATCTGGTACTCTTCCTAGTAGTTGGATTAAATTTGCAGCCTCATCACCAGAGTCCTTTGCCAGGAACCCTGCCTTGTGCATAGATTGCCCAAAAATTGAACACGAGGGTAGAAGTACTAAACTTCTGACGCTTCTCATGGTATTACTTAGTTTCTTGTTCATTTTAGCTGGACTTTGTTTTGCCAAATATCTCCGAATGCAATCTTATCATTGGCCACTATCTTCTATGGGTCGTCTTTTTGAGACTACTGAATATTTGCCACATGATCTTACTTTTGAAGATATTATGCGAGCCACTGAAGAATTGAGTGAAAAATATGTGATTGGAAGAGGAAGGCATGGGATTGTTTATAAAACACAAATTGATATAACTAAATGTTGCTGGGCTGTCAAGAAGGTGAATTTATCTGAGCCGAGCTTCTCTCATGAGATGAGGATACTGAGCATAGTGAGGCACAGGAACCTTGTTAGAATGGCTGGATATTGTATAAGATACGGATTTGGCATGATTGTTTACGAATACATGGAGGGAGGAACACTTTTTGATCTCCTGCACCAGAAAAAACCAAAGGTTTCATTAGATTGGGAGGTTCGGCATCGAATCGCACTGGGGATAGCGCAAGGTCTAGCATATCTTCATCACGATTGTGTGCCATTAATCGTTCATAGGGATGTGAAATCGAGTAACATATTGATGGATTTGGATCTTGAACCCAAGATTGGAGACTTTGGCATGGCGGAGATGGTAGATGGAAGTTCAGATGCAAGTCGAACGATTTCTTCGATTGTGGGCACTCTTGGCTACATTGCTCCTGGTAATTAGGCTTTCTCTTTTCCAAAGTTGGGCCTTTTATTTTAATGAATATTTATAATCAGTTAGCAATTATTTCATGAATTTCATATTGTATATGGTAGTAGACAAAGCTAAAAAGTTATCTATTTCGAAAAAATAAAAATAAAAAGTTATCTTCTTGAAGACAATATTTTTTTGTGGTTTTGTATGAAGTTAGGATAACAAAACGAATTCTTCATTTTTTTTGTTAGTTGGGGCCGATGGGGATCTAGGTAGAGGCAAACAAGTATATTAGTTTAAGAGGGCGTTTAGTTTAATGTTATCTAGATGCTTGTATTATTTATATATTAATATTATTTATATGTTCGTGTTATCTCTAAATTGTTGATTGTTTTATTTGGTGCCATTATGTTAAAAAATGACAATGAAAAATCAAGTCAATCTTACATCATTTAGATGTCACATAATTTGGATAATAAGTATATATCATTTTAGTGTAATAATTTTATAATTTTAATACTATTATCTTAAACTTTTCATCAAACCAGACAATCAATTTCTCCAAATATCATCAGTAACATTATAATATCATTGCATCCCCTATAAGTAATTCACCAATAGAATAAGTTATCAAGTAAAGGGGTACTCTACTATTATAAATGGCATAGGTATAAATACAATGTGGAAAGCAAAAAATAAGATAACTAATAGACAAACAAAAAGAAGATGGGACCCTCATATGTGTAATACAGATGGATGCAAAAGGGAACATAGCTATAAGATAGCGCATGTAACACACAAGGAAAGTGTGATGGAAAATAGTAAATGTGAAAACATAATATTTGGATCATAAGCTCTTCTAACATACGTATTGTAAATAGACAAGGACTAAGCTTCTAGTTTGAATTTACCCAATGGCTTTATAAATCTAAGATGCCTCTGATGGGCCAGTTTAGTTGGCTTTGCAAATTTGATTTTAACTGTAAGAATTTTAATGCTGAAAATAAGACATAATGGGCATTTTGTATATGAACATATGATTGCAGTAAGGGGAACACGCAAATTCAAGACTTTCAATTTTAATAATCAGAAAGCCAATCAATTTGGAAGCTTAAAGTTGTAATAAAAGATTAGGAATGTAGATTAAAGCTCAATATTCCTGATAAACGTTACCTTTTTGTGTTTTTGTTATTGCAGAAAATGGATACTCTATCAAATTGAATGAGAAGACTGATGTTTACAGCTATGGAGTTGTTCTTTTGGAACTCCTATGCAGAAAAATGGCTGTAGACCCAAGCTTCGAAAATGGTGTAGACATTGTCACTTGGATGAATTCGAACGTGAAGAAGGCTGAAGAGTGCAGCATTTTCTGCTTCCTTGATGAAGAGATTTGGTATTGGATTGAGAATGAGAAGGCCAGCGCACTGAAATTGCTTGAATTGGCAATTTCTTGCACAGGCTCAGTCAGCGAGGCAAGACCTTCCATGAGAGAAGTGGTGGGAAGATTGATGAAGTTGAGAAGCTGATTCTATGTAAGAAACTTAAAGTTTCTAGCAAGATAGAAGATGTATTGGTTGACTTATGACTGCTAGTCATACTAAATTTGACATCTTGTTATGTTTGTGTACAATGGAAAGGATAATTTTGAGAAGGGTATTGCTGCAGTCCAACCTGATGTCAACCTGGAAGAATTGTGTTTAGTCAGGTCAACTCATTTGGTCCGGCTCGTTTTGGGGATGTTATGACCCAGAAATTTTTTGCTTTTGTTGGGTTTGGGTCAACTTGAAATCATTTTTTTTGCTTTTGTGTTAAGACGGGACCCTATGTTCTTCATCTTGTGATGATTTTCGGAATAATTCATTCTCAAATCAAAAACTTCTTGACAAGGACTGTGTGGTGTTATTTTCTTACTAGTAATGTCCTTTACTATCATCGTTAAGTTTTACAAATGATTGTTTCGTGTATTTTAGTTTAGTACTTTAATTGTAACACCCTTAAGTAAATCTTATATCAGTAAAACATTAAATCTCAAAAAGAGGCAGGATTATAAAACCCACTGACCTATGATTGAAACATGACTTTGGTACTATGTATAACAGTTCGACCATTGTAGGAATTATCAGCTTTGACTTAATTCGTCTAATAGTATTAAAACATATCTCTAGAGTTTCAGGCGCGAAAATATATACCTAACATTTCTTTTGTTCTTTGCCAACATGGAATTTGCTAATGAGTGTCCACATCAGTGACATTGAACGTTCAAGTATTCGCACCTCTAGGTTGAGGGGAGCTCCTCTAGTGCCATCAATTAGATTGATTTGTGTATGCGATATCGATGAAATGGAAGGGGAGGGTCTCCGATGCTCATATGATGGTTATGATGGTTAATATGATGGTTATTTTAGTATCATCTCACGTGGGCCTGAAAATAAATAGCCCAAAAAGCCCATTACATTTTTTGAAAGTAAAGGCCACTACATTCAAGCCCATATACGAAGTAGAGCTAAATTGCATGTTTTTTATTCAAATCATTTATTTCATTATAGTATAGTGCCCTGTTTGGCGCGAGGACCAAAACAGGACCAAAATAGTATTAATTTAAAAAATAACAATAATAATAATAAATAAATTTTTTTAATTATTCTACACAAATTTTAATATAAAAAAAAATATTTTACTTCACATACTCAATAATTTTTAATAAAAATATAAACTTTATTTCACATCTTAGATCAAAATACTCGATTTGAATATTTTGGTCTAGAATGTGAAATAAAGTTGATATTTTTATTTTAAATTGTTGAGTATATAAAATAAAATAATATTTTTCATATTTGAATATGTGCAAAATAATTTAAAATATTTATTTATTATTATTATTGTTATTTTTTAAATTAGTATCATTTTGGTCTTATTTTGGTCTTCGCGCCAAATAGGGCCCCGCATTTTTGTACCTACTTGGTCCTGTCGTTGATGGTGCCACTGAGGATAACATAAAATTATGTTCCCTAAAGTTTGCATGCTATGGATCCACTAGTGATCTGACCTATGATTGCTTGAATCCTCGTTGTTTTTAATTTTATTAAGGGGGCATTTGGTTAGATATTATCTTGGTGTTATGTTATGTAATTTAGATATTATGACATCTAGATGTCATCTTTTGACTAATAATTTTATAATCTAATTGATTTTTTTTTGTAAATATTTTTAAACCAAACAATTACTTTCTCTAGATAACATTGAACCAAAAGCTCCCTAAATTAGCTTTTTACTAAATTAATTTTTTGTCCTTTTTCATCTGAGTCTACTTTAAGTGAACCTACATGAAGTTAAATTCGCAGCACGTATTCAAATCGGTTCAGTTTTTGGTAGACTCAAAATTGATACACGACATGGAGCGGACCAACTCAACTCTGACCCAAAATTCAAATGGGTTAGGCTTGCTACCCCGGCCTGACAGAGCCAAATGAGACGATTTGCATTTTATACATTCACTAGTACAATGTATGAAACGCTACGTAATACTAAAAATTGAAAAGAGTTTTGCTACAGAGCCCCAGTAGCTGCTCAATACGAAAAGATGATCCTGAATCCAACTCGAAAATTCGCAAATTTTAATTCAACCTCGACAAACTTGAATGTTTATTCAGCTAATGTTCCAAAGAGGTCTAATAATTATTCTCCTCACGACATTATCCAAATTATTCAAAGGCCACTATATGGGCACATGAAAACTACATAGAAGTCAAGCAGTGAGTTGACACAAACAACTAATTAACACATTATTTAATGATATATTTAAAATAATAAAAAGTCTTTTTTCTTCCATTGGTAAGTAAAACTCTTCCTATTAAATTGTAGATAAACTCATCTTCTCCATTGTGCTAAACTCAGCTGCCTCATCAACAATCTTCTTGTGTTGACTTGATCAAGCATTAATTAGTTCACACAATTTACATTGACTTTTATCTATTTATTTACAATTATAAATGTATATATAGATATATGTATATATTTTTATATTTTTTCTGAATTTTATTTGTACTTCAGTTCAAAGCCCACATGCAAATGCATAGATTTATCCAAGGGAGCGTTTGATTCGTTGTTGTCTTGGTGTTATATTATGTAATTTAGATGTTATGATGTCTAGATATCATTTTTTGATTAATAATTTTATAATCTTATAGAAAATTATTTATAAATATCAGTAAATCAAACTATTATTTTTTCTCTAAATAACAAAATATAACATCAAGATAACATTGAACCAAACGCACTCTAAGTTTAAGTGTCTAACTTAATATTTGGGCTATGATTTAGGTTGCCAACTTATGAAAAATTGGATAGGTGAATAATTCTTAGGTATAGAGAAAGGTGATTATTCTAATAACAAAAGAAAATCGACTTGTCTGGATGAACTTATTGTTTATTTTAGCTATTTGTTTGTTTTATTTTACTCAAGTTTAAAAGTAAATTTTATAGAACAATTGTAAGACCAATAATATTATATGATACGAAATGCTGGCCTATAAAATAGAAACAGACAAATGGATTAAGTGAGAGAGAGATGAGGACATTAAAGTGAATGTGTAGGTATATATGAAAATATAATATTAGAAATGGGTATATTTATGAAAAAGTTAGAGAGACTTAAATTAGAGATAAGTTCAAAAAGAGTCAGCTTAAATAAAACATATAAATTATAGGTCGATAGAAGCTGTAATAAGAAGATTTGAGTCATTGGATCTTGCTCATGTGAAAAGATGAAGAGGAAGACCAAAAACGAACATGTCATGAAACTATAATGAATGATATTTCATACTTGGAGTTAAATGAAAAATTATTATTTGATAGAATATAATAGAAATAAAGAGTTATTATTATATTTAGTTAAGATGTATTAATCTATATATGTGGATTATTGTATAATAGAATCATATGCATTGTTTGCATATTTCATAAAGGAGCATGGTAGAAAATTACTGCTTTTTAAGCTACATGGGCCTATTAGGAGATTTCAAAATTGCTTGAAGGGAAAATCTTGAAAAATACTTTGGAGTGGTGTTGTTTAATTTGGTGTGAACCCTTACGAGAATCTCATCTTATTTCAACGAAGCGTAATCATGGCAAGAGAATCGTCATCTAGTCTTGCGAAATCAACCGTTTACATAGATCGCATTGAAGATTAGAGCTAATAAAAGTTGTTTTAGCAAATTATAGGACGGTTAGAGAGCTTTTGCCATATGTTTTAGATTTCTTTGAGAAGCATTGCTATGATGGAGGAGCATCAAGGAGGAGATTGAGAAATGGTTGAGCGAATTGATTGTAGGCTTCGATTCTCATTTATCTACTTAGTTTTCTTTCTTGCTTATTTCATTTTCCATTTTGCTACCTTGTTTACCGGTTATATTTAGATTGGTCCACAACTACTTGCTTCTTATTCTTTGTTACTATCAAAAATTTCATATGTATGACCTTTTTTAGATATAATATTTATATTTCCTTTACTTTCATAAATTAACCCTCTCATCTCTCTCTCTCTCTCTCTCTCTCTCTATTATGGATATGAATACTTTTTATCAAAATTTTAATTTGTTAGATATATGGTTTTACTAGTTATTTCATGTTTAATATGTTAGCTTGTGTTAATCTTTTTTTATTTATTTATTGTGCTAATGTTTTATTTTCTAATAATTATTACGACTGAATCCGCGCCACCTAATCTGGAGCGTAAGCGTGGAAGCTTACGTGGCACCAGTGTCACAGGCGTTCAACGCCGAAGAGAGGAGGTAGTACGCGGAACAGCGCATGCCGAAGAAGCCACGTCGAACTGACTAGATACATGGCGGGAAGGGGAAACCTACCGGCTTGGGAGGTAGGATCCCCCCGCCCTCAGATTGCGCCATCCGTACATCGTACAGCAGAGACCATAGCGCAGCTACCTTGCTGAACCATCTGTACACCGTACAACCAAAGCCATAGCATGGCTACGTTACAGGCAGTAATGGTCTGACATAGGAGCTAAAGCCTACACCATTGAAGCGACTCCATAGAATAGACCTGGGTATAAAAACCTCATTGTAAGTGGGAAAAGGGGATCTTTTTTTTCTATTCTTCTTCTCAAGCCTCCAACTTCTGAACCAATTTTGTAATCTGACGAAAACTGAACTCTAGTGAAAACCTTGAAAGCCTCCTCGAAAGGAGCCGTGATTTTTTCCGTTTAGTCAGTTTTTCACGTAAAAAATCTTCTTGTTCTTCTGATTTTTTTTCGTCACAACAATAATATTATATATATATATATATATATATTTATTTATATTTACATATATGTGCCCTTCAAAGCTAGTAACATGGGCTGATGTCAATTGGCATGATGGGGAAGGCGATTTGGGAAAATCCAAACTTTTTAATTCTCTCAACTTTTGTGGTTCCATAAGATAAAAAGTTATATGGAGAAATTACACTTGAGTATTTTATTTGTTGGTTATATTCATGTTGCCTTGTATTTTGTTTGTTATTTCATGTATTAGATTCTCAATAGGGGTGAGAGTATGGCTCGAAGATCAATAATTGCTTGTTGTTCAGATTGATGTATATCTTGAATTGAACTTGACTCAAATTTATTGAGTCGAGCTACGAGCTATGATTAGATAAAATTGAAGTTAATTTAACATAATTATTTATTTATTTTATATAAATATGTGTTAGTTGTGGTTAAGATATTTATTAAGTTTATCTAATTTTAAATTCTAAAAAAAAAAATTCAATTCTTTGAAGGGCTTAATTTAGTTTGATGAAGACTCAAATTAGCTCGAAATCAACTCGAGTCAGCTCAAACTTGAATTGAATTGACACAACTAGAGTTTGAGCTATGCCTAGCTCAGCTTACAATCAAATTGTTCTTTCTCTCATTCAATGTTGCGCTGAGATTTGGGCAGAAATCTCACCTTTGTGGTTCAAGAAGATAAAAAGTTATATGGGAAAATTACGCTTGAGTATTTTTACAAACTTATATTTTTTACTGTGCACAATTTTATACTTAATACACCTTTATAATCGTCACAAAACGGGGTCGTGGTTAATCCGAATCATCAAGGCTTCCAAATAAAACATCCCTCCTGTTTTTTATTCATGTCTATCTATTTTTTTTTTAATCCGCACCATCTGATTTGTTAAAAAATATTTTACATTCGACAAAAATACTGAAATCTTACTATTTTATATGCACCTTGTAGTCTTGTAGATAGCAAAACTTCAATTACATCTAAAATTTTTAACTCACTTAAGCATGGATGAACGTAAAAAAAATATTACCCTTAACCATAGAACCCAGATGTCATTTTCCCAGCTGATATATATCACATCTCAAAGTTCCTCACCAATGGCGTGAAGAAGGGCCCTTGAAGAAAGCTAGCGCTGAAGGTCCACAGCCATGGGGAGGTCTCCTTGCTGCGAGAAGGCTCACATGAACAAGGGCGCGTGGACCAAGGAAGAAGACGACCGGCTCGTCGCCTACATCAAGTCCCACGGCGAGGGCTGCTGGCGGTCCCTCCCCAAGGCCGCCGGCCTCCTCCGCTGCGGCAAGAGCTGCCGCCTCCGCTGGATCAACTACCTCCGGCCTGACCTCAAACGCGGCAACTTCACCGACGAGGAAGACGAGCTCATCATCAAGCTCCACAGCCTCCTCGGCAACAAGTATGTTCTCTCCTCTTCTTTTTTTCAAAAAGCTTCTCTTTTGAAGCTGAATCCAAAAAAAAAAAGATGGTTTTTTTTTTCATCTGATGAAGCAGAAATCATCTATAAAATTTGATTCTATTTGTTCTGAGATGGAACCTTTTTGGGGTTGCAGGTGGTCATTGATAGCCGGTAGGCTGCCGGGGAGGACGGATAACGAGATAAAGAACTACTGGAACACCCACATCCGGAGGAAGCTGTTGAGCAGAGGAATAGATCCGGCGACCCACCGCCCTCTCCTCGGGCTGCCGGGGTCGGAAACCTCCACGATCTCCTTCGCTGTGGAGGAGGCGAAGAGGGATGAGAGCAGCGGAGCAGAGGAGGCGGGGAAGAGGAAGTGGAGGTGCCCGGACTTGAATTTGGAGCTCAGCATAAGCCCGCCGCCATTAGAGCAGGAAGAGGCTTTGGAGACGTCGGAAGGATTGGAGCTTTGCTTTAGGTGCAGATTGGGGACGAAGAAGAGCTCTGAGTGCAAGTGTGAGGGGTTCTTAGGGTTAAGGAACGGGATGCTGGATTATAGAAGCCTTGAGACAAACTGAGAGAGATCAGGTGGAGGAGGAGATGAAATTTGGTGTTCTTCCTTCTTTAGTTCATTATTTATGTGTAATCATAATTTGTAACAATACATATATTGTTAATGATCTGTTAGATCTTCTTTGTGATTCATTAAATTCCTTCATTTTCATGATCTATTTCATAAGTTCATCAAGATTGAGGGATGATTTGCTTTAGATCATCAGCAAGATTTGGTGAAAATTTTTAGAAGTTTTTGTTATTCATGCTTCTATTATGGGTAAATCTAAAAAATATTCTTGTTTAAGTGTAGTCAAACTCCCAAATTATACATTATACATTGAGATTAATACGCAAATGATGAATATTTCTTAATTCAAAATTTATTATTAATTATTTAATATGTGATAATTTTTATGACTCACAATAAATTTATTTATATTGGAGCTACCCCTCTTTAATGAATCACCTTTTAATTCCATCAACTCCAAGACAACAAAAGCTGACTCAAAACTCTTGGAATTTTTTTTTTCTCAATTATATTCATTTGACAATTTTATGGGAGCGATCGATTTGCATGAACTATTTGATCCTAATTTAGCCATTGATCTAATAAGTAACGATCAATATTTGTAATTTAATATTTTAACTTATTGATTATCTAATGTAAAATATTTTTTATATAATTCTAACACTTTTTTTTTAGGAAATAAAGATATTATTTGAAAATATTGGCCCAAGAATTGGTGGCTGAATTTGAGATTTAATAAGTAAATAAGAAAATTCTTTGCTTTATGCCTTTAATTTGTTCTCTGATTTTTCCATTAATTTATATATATATTCCTCATCATACACCTAATTAATATCTGTTAGTTATTTTTGTTAAAGTTAACACTATAAATTCAACAAATCAGAAAATGCTTTTTCTTTCACCAAGATCTATCTCATATTTCTTCTTCCTGTATCTCATTCCTTCAAAGAAAAATTTATATACATAGTAGTTTATAAAATTATATTTTCATATTTATTATTTTTTTATATTTATTTATGTTAGCACCATCCTGTAATCTTAAAATTACATATATATATATGCCTTTTGTGTTAAACTTATATTAAAAATACCTGAAACATGCATGAAATAATTCATATATATGTTATCATCGGCTCAACACTATCGCATGGGCGGCATGCTGGGTACTATTACTATAATCCGGCCATCGTTAGTTAACTACTACATATGTGCTAATAGTTGTTACTACTGTACCACCTCCTACAATAAATAGCTGACGGACATACCCGTCTGCTGTCGGTGGTTGCCACTGGCGATCACCATCTTGGGCGTTTAAGTTATGTTGACCACAATTTAACTATGATAATATTGACAAAGTGTCGTCACTATAAATATTGAAGATTATAGAGTAAGACACACGTAACTAGATCTTAAAAGATGACGAATATGTAAATATAATTTATTGACTCTTCTTTAAATTAGTATGTTGTTCAAACATTTTGTGGGATTAGATATACATACATATATTCTATGAATATAAAAGTATATAAGAATATTAGAGTAAGATATATGGTTTTGTCACATGATATATACAAAATTGACTCTCCATCTGGCCTACAACAAATATTTAATAATGCAAAATTGGAAAATAAAAATAAAAATAAAATAAAATAAAATAAAAAAATATTGTGGCCAACACAGTGAGCTGTGATGTGGCAATCAGAGTGGATAAGAGTCAAGAAACAAAAAGGATGAGAGGGGTAGGTACAGCTGATGAGCTCATGATAGTGAACTATTTTTGAAACAACATGAACATGCACATCCCATTCATAAGCTACCAATGTTGCACAAAATTGAGATGGCAATTAATTATTCATAAAACTCGTTCGACGAATACTCGAATCTTAAGTTATTACAAATAGACTCGATCTTCTTATAAAATTTAATTGTTACTATGTATTACGTGCAACGTATATAATTTGTAGGATGTATTCTAACTGAATATATCTGAATCAACTGCAAAAGTTGATCTAGGTCGGACAATGATTCTTGCTTCAACTCAATTCAAGCAAACCCAAAATACGAAATCGTACAACAAAATTTTTTACAATTGAATGTGTTATAACACAATTTTTAATGCTAGCCCTAGCTACAAATTGTATATAAATCATGCATGTGAACAAATAATAAGTCTGTGTTACAATTTTTTTTGAATATTATTTATATATTATTATTTTAACAAAATTTAAAGTTTAAGTATAATATTTTAAATTTTATATGATATAAAGGTAAATATCTCAAAAATAATTATAATGGAATATTATTAGATTTATGGATCAACCTACCAATAATGCACAATCCCATGCATGCATAATGCTATTCAATTATTATAATGCTCCTACCTAGAAGAGCATAAGCTTTTGAACAAGAGAATTTGGCCATAGGAAAAGGGTGGCCCACCTGTCAACATCATGTTAAGTAGGTGATAGTTTGATGATTGATGACCACATGGGTCCTTTGGATGAACACATGTACTTGTCTCCAAAATCTTATCCATGAAGGAGGAAGAAATTATTCATATGATTGATTACATATGCCAAGAATTTAATAAAATGAAGGCATATACATTTGAGAAATAGTTTAACTTCAATCATATTTTTAAAAATTATATTTTGTTAACTTAAACTTGAGAATTTTAAAGAAAGATTACTCAATTTGTATCGAAAGGAAAGATTATATGACAGATGGTTCAAAATTTCTACTTAGTTTATTGATTTCCTAAACATTACTAGTTCCTAAACTAAAATTTGAAAATATCATTATTCTAATAAGAAACGAGTCATTTTGATTTAACCAAAATTCTAAAATACAATTATTTATTAGTCGTATGATCCACATATGATATAACCTACATATTGAACTACAAGAGAATTAGTTCTGTAGAATACATACAACTTATATACTTAAGTCGTGTAACCCCATACACACAACAACTGAACCCTATCCGTGCACAATATCAGCACCACCTAATGACATTTATATATATGATTAAATCAATGATTTTCTCAAAATTTTTATGTATGTATACTAATACGCACGCATGTGCACGCGTGTGCGTGTGCACGAATTTGTCTAGCTATAATGCAATCTCATAAGCATGAATTTAAGTCATATACTCATCCCACCTTAAAAAATTAAATAACTGAATTTATGCATATAATATATACAGTTATGCATTAATTATAGGTTAATAATTTAAATTTATTTGATTTGATGGCTAATCAATTGAACTCAATTACTCAAACATTAAGCAAGGACTTCATTGGTAGCACATGCTAAGCTTTGTTATGTTTCTCATTTTCTCTTTTAGGAAATTAAGAATGGTTGAGTGATCAAGAATAGATTGATGACAATATATGGCAGAAATTAATTTAGAGGGTAGAAATTAAAATATTGATTTGATTATAAATCATTGCACAAATCATATAAAGCTTGTAAGTAAAAACATTGGGTAATAAATCAAAAGACATTCATAATTAGAAATCATTTTATTGATGTAATTGGAGAAAATCATAAAAATATCACAAAAGAAGAAATCCAATAAATTTTGATGAAAATAAAGAAATACATCTTAAAAAGTAACCTCTGTGGAGTCCTTTTTGAATAAAAGAGGGAACTCTACCACACAGAAAAAGCTCCCATAATCCCTTCTTTCTAGCAAAAGTTATTAGATTCATCGTATTAACTTTTTGGGAGCAAAATTGACGCATGATATTTACACACGCAGATCCCGACACAAGCACTGGGCGAGAAACACTACAGAAACATTGTTAAGTCCTATTTCTATTTTGTATTGATATTTTTTAGCTTAGTATAAATCATTTATATTTCTTTATATAAGAGATTTGTTACTTCATATAAATATTTTTTTATTATTCAATTTATTTTTACTTTTATATGCATTTCACAGTCTATCTAAGTAAGTTTCTATTTTATAGATATTTTTTCGTATCATATAAATTTTTTTTTACTTAATGCATGCAAAACACACTTATTCAAAAAATAAAATGTCTGTACAAAGCAAAAAATAACTTTAACAATACTTCTCTCGCTTCTTTGTTGTTTCTTGCTCCATACTTGTGCTCAGCCTTGCATACATGCTTCATGTGTTTATTTGTCCCCGAAAAACCTTCACCATGCACTGTCTTGAGTCAATAATTTTTACTCTCCGACACTCATCACCTACCTTTTTGTTACCTTTCTTTTCACACGTATGATAGACGCTTCCTACGTAAAGTCAACCCTTTAAAAGATTAATTGACCCAGATTATAGGAAAATTTTCTTAGCCCATTTATCATTTGAGTATTAATAAAAGCCAATCAACACCAATACTTACGTTGAATAGAGATCTTGCTTAAAATTAAAGTACAAAACTCATGAGTTCTAGGTGATCAGTGATCTAATCAGATGATCTACATTGTTGATTACAGCTTTCATGTTGAATCATGGCTAACCTAATTTTAAATTTGTTATATATATATTCAAATAAGTCATTCTTAACATTATTCATTATTTATTTTATTATTTGAGTTTCTAATACGCTATGATCTGATTTGATCCTTCTCGACAACTTGAATAAAGGCAAAAAAATGCTATGAAAGGCTTCGATTGGGCCAGACCTGACAAGGTAGATATGTCGAGCACCTCCAATAGTGATAGATCACATTAGGGTTTCTCGAACCAACAGCTACAAGTTGAAGCATGGGTGAATCGATCATGACTCAGTGTAAATGACTAAAACTAACGCATGCGTCATCTTGGACGTAAACGATACGAAAGAAAATAAAAATTTTAAAAAATTATCATGTATTTACAACAACAAAAAAAAAAAAATACAAGCCCTATCTAGTATATAAACAGATAATGATGGTGTCAAGTGTTTTTTCCTACATTACTTTTGATGAACAGCAAAGTAGGCTTTTTGTTTGGTCGTAATAAACAGAGAATTTAATTTAATTTAATTTTTTTTTGATGGGACAGAGAATTAAAAAAATGAAATTAGAAATAATGCCAATCTAATCGAAAATTTCAATTATAGATAACTTTGGCAGAGTTAAATGACACGTGTCATGCTATTAATAAGTCAACCCACATTGTAATTTTCAGTAGCAGCATATTAAACATTATCATAGTTAAATAACAATATTAATTTATTGTTATTCTGTTAATTATGAATTAATTTAATATAAGCTTGTTATTAATAAGATTAAATCACACATCATCATTATGCGATGCATGCACATCAACTTCTAATTAATAGGATTAGTTGGGAAGTCAATAGAAATAAAAAAAAATTACAAAACATAGAAATTTAACGAGATTTATGATTTTATCTCGAGCTAATGACCTTGGATGGCGGCAAACAAGAAACTAAGTGAGCGATTTAAAATTATAAAGATGGACGTCATGTTAAGATGTGATTTGAATAATAATTAAATAATCCTAATTATAAAGATTATTTGTTAGGCTGTTGAGATTTTATGAAAATCAGATACAGGATTTGTTATAAGCTACCATTATAAATACGGGATGATCAGATAAGCTGAAAAAATCGAAGAGAGAGAGGTGATTCAATTGGGTATTTTCAGCAGTGATTTCTCTTGGATCTTCTTCGCCGGCTACTGAGGAGATTTCGTAGGAATCTGAAGGCAATCATCTGAGGCTCAAGGAGCGATTAGATTGTCTAATCTGGAAGAAAAAAAGATCCAATTTCTATATCCCGTCTGAGATCGAGAATCAGGTGATTGGTGTAAGGTTTTCTTTCTATCTGATTTTTTACATAATAAAGTCTTTCTCTGCTCTTCCCATGGATGAAGGAGGAATACCTCCGAATCACGTAAATCTGGTATTCTTGTAATTGCTTCGTTCTTTTATTATCATTATTTCTCATACTTATCTGGCACGATTTATTTGACTAACTACACATCCGGCGATCCAAATTTTTCGCTGCGTATTATTTCACCAAATGTTGTGATACCAAATTATATAAGAAACTAAGTGAGCGATTTAAAATTATAAAGATGGACGTCATACAAAAATAAGAAAAAATCATACCCTCATCTTAATCTAATAACAAAAATCAAACTGTTATCACTCGAGAGAATCCGCTACACTAATCTTTTATTTCTATTACATTATATCAAATAATAACTCCATATTTTACTTTAAATATATAAATTATTTTTTTATAATTTTTTGTATGTCTTTTTTGTTTTTCGCTTGACTTTCTCTTTTTACATGAAAAAAATATAGTGGTCCATCTCTTTTGACTAATATTACTATCAGCCTATAATTTATATATCTATGCTGATCTTCTCTTAGTTTATATTCAATTAATATAATTTTAACTTCTCGCTAAAATGTACTCAATTTCAAAACTTCAAAATAATTTTAGCATTATTTAAAGAAAAATATTGTGCAGTCGTAATAATTAATAAATACATTTATTAATTATAATTTAAGATTTTTATCCATTAAATTATTTATTATATTAAAAATTAATTTACTAATTTATGCAATTCAAAATATTTTACAATATAAATATATATATATATCAAACTTAGAATAATATTATTTTGTTTAAACTTTGACTCTCGCCAAGAATTACAAAAGTATAAATCTAAAATTACATATATACCGTTGCTGGCACCCGATGGAGCCTGAAATAAAAAAAAAGGAATGGTTGAGGTGCAAAATGCAAAAGTGCAAATAACCAGTTGGGCACCTAACACTGGCTTTGACCCACAAGCTAACTACCACCCTTCGTCCTTTACAGGGGACAGGTTGGTAGCCCTCAACTTTGCAAGGTTGGTAGGGTAGCCCTCAATTTTTATGGAGAAATGATTATATTCGAGAAACTTATCACATCCTAATTTTTTAACTACAAACCAACTCTCGACGTAAAATCCCTTATAACAGCCCAAGCCCAAGTCATGGGATGGAGTCCCATGGCTTAGACTTTTATAACAGATTGTTTAATCAAGAAATTTGTGCGCCACACTAAAACCGTGCACATGTCTCACACGCCATTTTTCTTATCGGGAAACCGAGTCAACGGATCGCAAAAGCTGAGGTCTTTAAATATCAGACCAATTCACCAAGCAAGGGGTCTTCCCCGCTATTCATAATAGATAGGCTCCTGGTACTCATACCCTACTAGTATAGCCTCTTTATCAACTTGCATGAGTATCGGATGCACCTTCACCCGGGTGCTAGCGAAGTAGATCAGTTTTTTCACTTTTGCTCTCCTATGACATTGTTGTGTATCTCTAGCTACAGAATATATTTTGTGTCCAAAAAACTTCCACTATCATTACGTTTGTGGCAATTTCGAGTCTAAGAAAAACACATGGCAACACCCTACATGCTTCCAAGTTAGTTGTTAACCAATAGGAAACTTCTTCCATTACAAGGGTCACAATGCCCACTTCCCTCTAATAGTTATGAATAGATATTTCATCTATCCCGACCAATTGATATCAAGAATGTCCATAAAAATTATCCTTCCATCACTTGGAGAAAAGGGAGACAACAAGAAGAATAGGAGAAAAAAAGAGAGGTAAGATGAGAAAGTATTAGTGAGGAGAGAAAGACACTCTGTAATTCGCCTTAGGCAAGCTTTCATTTGAATCTTTGCTAACTTAATTGGTGGACATATGGGGATTTTTCCAAACAACTTTTAATTGCTAACTCTTTCATCCATCCTTTTTTGCGACCTCTCTTCCTCCATTATCGTTAACCCCTTTTTTACAAGAGCACGTAGCAATCCCACTCTTTTTCAGACTCTTTTTCTAAAGTTAATTTTCATCGTCATCAAGGATTATGCCTTAGCTTGGCAAGAGCATCATAAGCATCCGGGTTGTAGAGTGATCGGGGTTAGCTTGAGCCCGGTCAAAATTACTTTCCTTTGTTTAGGTTGTTTTCAAAAAATCCACTTATAATAGCTAGACTAATATAAGGGATTTTTTGGATACGGTAACCTAATAGTAAAGTAGAGATGATGGAGCAACACTAATAGTGCTACATATAAATATAATAACACTACATATAAACATGATAATATTATATATAAACATATATTACTACAAAAAAATATGAGAATCCGATGTATAAGCATGTTGGTGTTCAATATATATAAACATAATAATTTTTTTTTGATAGAAATAAATCAAATCGTATTATATATAAGCAAAATAATATCATGTATAAGCATGATAAATTTTTGTCAAGCAAGATAGTAAGTAATACTTTTAAATGATAGTTCCCATACATAGCACCATTCTCTTTTTAGCTCTACTTTGCTTTAATGTCACTCCATCAAACTCTGTTTTGTTGCAACATCTGGTATATTCATGTGTCACACATTAGTCGATCTCTTAGAAAAGGTAACATATTTACACACTCCACATGACCAATAATTTCCTATAAAAACACACACACACACACTATTATATATACTAGTGATTTCCACATACATTGCATGTGGTATAATAGTAGGAGTACAATTGTGCAATTTTGCTCGATTTAGATTGGCTCTATAAAAATCTTGGACTTAAACGGAGTACGGTTGGTTTCACACTTTTTAATACTAGAATCGAATTAAGTTTCTTCGTATCAGAACTTGAAACCAAATCAAAAGAATTCAATTCGAATCATCGGCATATGATTCGGGGCAGCTTCCGCTCATTATATAGCAACAAATTAAAGAAGTGATTCTAGACTTAATATTACATATAAAGTAATTTATATCTTCTAAATTATGATAACATCAATGTTGTAACAAATTATGATGTAATATTAAAAATAAGAGAAATAATATGACAAAATATAATATTTTAGGACCTAAAACATTAAAAAAAAAATTAGAGGACAAAATTATAATTTTTGTTGTAAGGATTTAGACCTAAGACCAAAAGTAAGAAATCTGAAGATCAAATTATAATTCTTAAGGTCTAAAACTAAAACTAAGAGATAACAGGGATGAAATTGTAATTTCCATTGCAAGAAATTAATACCTAAGAATAATACTAAGAGAAATGATAGGACCAAATTATAATTACTTAGGACCTATGATCAAGACCAAAAAAGATAAAAAAAAATTATAATTTTTGTTGCATGAATTTAGGACCTAAGACTAAAGTAAGAGATATCAAGTGTTCAAATATTTATTTTCACTATAAATAATTAGGATCTAAGATAAAATTTATAAGAAATCATGAGTCAAATTGTAATTTCTTAGAACCTATGATCAAGAATAAAAAAAATCAGAGGACTAAATTATTATTTTTATTTTAGGAAATAAAGACTTTAGATAAAATCTAGAAAAAATTAAGATCAAATTGTACTTTTTTTAGAACCAAAGATAAAGAATAAGCAAAATTTAGAACCAACTTATCATTTCTATTACAAAGAAAAATCGATGAACTAATTTTTTATTGTAATGAGTTAGGGCCTAAGATCAAAAGTAAGAATAGTTGAGAGACCAAAATTTTATTTTCATTATAAGAAATTAAAACCTAAAACAAAGTCTAGAAAAAATTATAGATCAAATTATAATTTTTAAAGACCTCAGACTAAGGTTAAAAAATTGAAGGACCAAATTATCATTTTTACTATAAGGAATTAGGACCTAAAATAAAGTTTAGGAGAAATCGAAAGTCAAATTACAATTTAGATCTAATTAAAAGAATACGAAAAATTGAGATCAAATTATTATATTCACTGTCATTATAGTAAATTAGAACCTAGGATTAAGATTAATAGAATTCAGAGAATTAAATTATAATTTTATAAAACCTAAAATAAAAATAAAACTATAATTAAAATTATGAATGATTATTTAAATATTATTTAATCAAAATAAAAAGACTATATTATAATATTTCATCAATGCTTATTCTCAATTTTTTATTTTAAAGAATTCATATAAGACTATTTTGTACTCCAACACATACTTTTATAATATAATATATATATATGCATGAGTTTGTGTGCCCATCCGCACGTGGGCAAGTACGTGCGTGTGCCCGCGCTCGTGCGTACCAAATTCCAAACTACCTAAACACAGATAAATGATTTGACTTGATTTTCAGATTTGATAATTTCTAGTTCTAATAATTAGGGATGGATTCAGTACACATTTATCGAACTCATACTCACTGACCCATTAAATAATATATCAATCTCAATCTACGTCACACTCGTATCATATTTTCAACAAAATTCTCATACCCATTCCAAACTTCATGCAAAGAATACATATTACGAGTGAATGCATATTATATCGACAATGAGGCTAACATGACCTGCCCCAATAAACTCCATACCAAAAGCATGCAACTTCGAAACGACATGTAAACAAATGTAGTGAAACTTATTAGAAAATTAAAATGTTGGACATGATTAAGATGTTAAAGAATTTGAGCTAAAAAATGCACAACCATTTAGTATCTAAAATTAATGATATATAATAATAGAGTGTTGGTTCATAAGAGTGACAAAAACCCATGTAGACCTACAAGTTTTGGTATATGAATTTGAACTAAATGTTTAAGAACAAACTACACTTCCCATAATTTTACCTAAATTTAATGTGAAAAAGCCAGGTTGGGGGAGGGAGAGAGAGGCCTAATGCACATAATATCTGCAAGATATGCAAATAATGCATACTCTGTATATGATTCAAGAAAATACATTTCACATCTCAAAATATATTCGCATAAAATCAACTCGATATTAAAAATTTTAATTTCAAGTTGAATTCCGATAAAGTAGAAGGCACATTTCTTGAAAGAACAATTTTCCTCAATAATAGACATATATATCAAAAAAGAAAAAAATAGAACACATGTGTGCATATATACTAACAAATAGCTGAAGGAAAAACACAATTTCATAAGTGGGAATTATACTATAAATAAACTATTTACGTAATGAATACTCAAGCATGCACGAAGAAATCATAAATGTGATAATGCCACCTAGATTGTTATGAAATTGTCAAGAATAGGCCTCTTGAATCATGCATGTATCAAAATTTAACTAGAATAAAGCTGGCCTTTGATGAGATATTATTATTTTGAGATTTGCGAAAGATTTGAAGTGAAGTTTTATTTTGACATGCATGTAGGATGTAAAATCAAGTCAGTTCCTTTTTTTAAAAAAAAATTTAAGTATGATATAAAGTAAAATTGATTTTATGTGCTAGAGCTCATAAGATTTGAAATGTTGTTATTTTAATAATGAAATTTGGGTATGCCAATCAAAACCTGTCTTGCTTCATTTAACCTAAAGCTCTGTTTGTTTGGCAGTTAAAAATTAACCTAATTTAATTTTAAACTAGCATATCACATCACACATAAAATTTAATATTAAAAATTAACTTTATTTCATAACCTATATAGATTACTAAAATAATAACTAACTTATATCACATCCCTCACATATCCCAACATAATAACTAACTTTATTTCATATCATTCACAACTTTCAATAAAAAAAATATTTCTATTTAATTTTAATTTTAATTTTGTTAAATTAAATCTTGCAAACAAACAGGCTCTAAAGAGGTAAATTAGACCCACCCCAACGTTAGTCCAATTCACTAGTGCAATAAAAAAGTTTCTACATGAAGCAATATGTAGTCTACAAATGATGTTGAGGATTACACGGTAGATTTCAGAAAAAAATAATTATGTACCTGAAGCAATATGTAGACTACAAAAATAATTGAAACAAACAGAATAAATTCCTCAATATTTAGTTACATACAAATAGAAACATTATCACAGGGAGATATATATACTAACAAATAGCTGAAGAAAACAATATTTTACAAAGGGAAAGTTTAACCAGTGTCTCCTAAACATTTGCTATATTTTGTATTCAAATCACCATATTTACATAGATACTATAAAAAAAAAAAAAGAAACTTACATGTCACAAAACTTGCATGAGTCATCAAGAATACTTCATTTACTAAGTGTTTCAAAATGTTCATGCATCCTAATCAACAAAAAAAATACCTATCTATGCTGAAAGCCCAGCATTTAAATGTATCCTACAAGCTCCAAGAAGAGTTCATGGAGACAAAATTCAGTGTCTCCTTATCTTCACTGCTCAATCCAGTATATATGTCAATTATATCAACATAGTGCCCATTTCCAGCATATATGGACGTTCAAAATTTTGAAAGTTTCAATACAAATCCAAGGGAGGCCGGAGATCATTGCACTCTTGACAGGATGACCTCAATACCAAGCACCTCCACAAAACCAGCCTGATGAAGGCAACCGCACTGCTGCTGCTGCCATTTCATGACAGGAAAATCTAAGGAAGAACTAGTCCTAACCTGAGTTACAGCTGAGTAATAAAGCTCGAGCCTGACGTGAAAGTGTTGATACTTTGGCATGAACTTAAATATGAAGATTTGAGCACTTCAAATAAAAATAGATATTTTTTGATATGCAACATAAGTTCCCCTTAACGAATTTGACATCAAGAATCAGAAAACATTAATAGAGGTCAATGATAAATTGCTAAAATACTATGTTGTAGGATCTATGCGGCCATTCAGAGATCTTGGGGGTGTAGAGGACTCTCTTCAGTGGAAGGCCTGTTACGACAATGATCTGATGTGCTTAGAAATAATGCCGAAGACATCTTGCCGAAATGACCAGGGCGAAGACAGCTTTCTCCAGGGGTAGGTATCGCTAGAACAGGCAGAGGCGTTGAACAAGAGGTTCATGAAAGCCCTCAAAAAGAAATTGAAGGCAAAGGTGAACGGTGCGTCTCCGAGCTACCAGCTATTATCTAGAGCCTAAACATGGCCCATCCACAGCCAAAAGTGAAACAAGTTATTCATTCGTGTTTGGCGAGGAGGCAGTCATGCTTGTTGAACTGGAGGTGTATTCCCCACAGGTCAAACTGGCGGCTTCATACCAGACGGATGACTTCGACAAGTGGAGAGAACAAAATGATGCCCAGGGGAGACTAGACCTCATCCTACTAGAGCCACAACCATCAAGCAAGCAGAACACAGCGAAAAGATTTGAATATTCTACAAAAAGCATGTCCAACCACAACTCCATAAATGGTGACCTTGTGCTTAAACTGTGTAATACAACAGGGAAAGACATGACACTTGGCAAGGCAAAGCCAAACGAGAGAGCCCATACGTTGTTTGAGACATCATTGGCCAGAACACCAACAAGCTCATGGACAAAGACATCCTAGTTCACCGAACATGGAGAGGCAACAAATTCAAATGCTTCTACGCCAAACTGTAAGAATCATCACTCCTACTAAAGACTTGTACAAATTTCCAACCATCAATGGAGGCAAGCCTTCACTTTGTGCATGCTCGATGTTCTATACAAAATCCTTCCATCAGGGACTTAGTCTACCACAAAGGCCCAACCTGCCTTCTTGAATGGGATGTGAACTGGAATGTCTTCACCTCATGTACCTAGCGAACCAGTCTCTATGCCCCTATGTGAAAGAGGGTATGACAAAAGCATGGGAACATCCAAACGTGAAGTCAAATCACATCATTTGAATACTGTGAGTAGTAAGAACCTGAAACCCAATTGTCCTTAGTTGTAAAAACACGAAAACATCACTATGACCACTTGAACTCCTAAGGATAGTCTATGCTTACAAACAAGTACTTCGCTTTCCTACGTTCTTTGGCTAAGTCCCCTAACTTGCAAACCTTTGACACCTTCTCCATCCAATTGTACCCGAAATCAACTCAAGCTTAGGGTCCAAGCACTTACACACAGTCAAATTTGAGTACACTCACGGCAGGTGAAAGATGCCAAAAGTACTGCAACAATAATTCATTGATTATTAATTGCCTACTCTAGTCGTATTCGGTGCAAGCACTTTCACGGAATTTCCAAAGTCATTACATAAGTAAACATATATTCATTGTCAATTAAAGATAAGAACTTAGAAAAATCCAAGTGAATTATCATTGCATAAACAATAGTTACAAAAAGATCTTTCATTGCTTGAACAATATTACAAGGCCTCTCCAATTGAGAAAAAAAAAATCTCTCTTCCCCTTGCATCATATATGCTAACAGTACCCTCGCTCTCTTTGTCGGCAACATCATTCGATTGTGCGAGGGGAGGCATGGTACTTCATGAGCTTCCTTCATTGCCCCCCTCTCTTTTTTCCCTCTTCCTCACCACCCTCGCCTTTGCCTTCAAGCTTCAGGATTTCCTTATCCAACCTTTCGGAAGGACCACCTTTCTGCCTAAGAAGCCACTGAAGCGCTCCCATAGCAGCTCCTTGGAGGTCTTGAAGGAGGTCACTTGTAAGGGGATTCCACCTTTACGACAGTAGCACCAAAAGCTTCTTTGAATGATACCTCCCAGAGAGTCTTCGTCCAGCTCCCCCTGACAAAGGAGCTGCGAGCCGAAGCAGTTACACCCCAGGGCCATTGGAAGCCGGCTATTGGAAGCCGGCTATTGGAAGCCTTAGAGAGAAGGGCCTCTACCTCCTTCTGCGACTCCATACATTCATACATTTATTTGTATGTATGTATGCATGTATAAACATGTATACATACATACACTCCATACTCCTCTTTTTCATGTTATATTGTACTTATGTAATACAAAAATAAGATTTCATACTCCTATAAGGTCTCCTAGAATGCCGACGGGATGTCATTGTATGGTAGTACAAAATGCTCTATGCAAGCATTAGCGGGTCACCATTGTATGAGAGTCGTATTAGAATACAATTTTGCAATGTGGTAAAGGCAGAACGCTCCTCATTTCTCAGAAAAAAGGATCTTATAGGATATCAATCTTGGCTAAGCTAAAGAAAGAAATGAAAAGATGGCGTAGATAACATAGCCTACTAGTTGTCTTATTTTTATTGGTACCGCACATAGTGTACAGATGCACTTTGCGCACCTAAAAATCCTTCATCAAGGATAGCTAGGGGACAAAAAATGAATTTTCCCAAATTGAAAATGCAACAACTTTATTAATCATTATAAGCAAGGTTCCATGTTAACTTGACTTTTAAGAACAAAATTGTGAGGCCTAGCATGGGTTGTACCAATACAAACAATACCTTGATAGTACTGGATGGGTTGTTACATGAACTGATTTCATGTCACAGTTAACCATCCATAACATAATAATAATGTTTAAGAATAAATTATATGGTAAGTCTTCAACAAACCAGCCAAATGAGGGCGGAGGGTGAATGCCATGGCCAATTGGCCAAAGGCTTGAACAATGTAGGGCCTCCAATAGGCTTTTAAGATAGTGAATGGTGAAGGAGATGAGGGGTAAATGCCATGGCCAATTGGCCAAAGGCTTGAACAATGTAGGGCCTCCAAAATGCTTTTAAGATAGTGAATAGTAAAGAAGGAAGGGGATAAATGTCGTGGCCAATTGGCCAAAGGCTTGAACAATGTAGGGCCTCTAAGAGGCTTTTAAGATGGCGACTAGTGAAGGAGGCATAAATAGATAGTCACATTGTAAAGGGAGGCAATTATTGCGAATCACAACTAAGGTCTCACACTAACATAATGAAATTCATTTGAGGACAACCATGCGGCATAGCATGGCATGGGTTAAAGCAGGCTTAGAAACTCGAAAATGCTAAGGACCTAGGTACGACCATGACATGAAGCAACTTCAAATGTGGTTTTGTAGTTTTTTTGTACTTAAGAAGGTATAAATTGGCTAATTCTACAGCTTCCTTGCCTTACAATATAACTCCATGAAGTAAGACATTGTTTAGCTTTAAATCAAAACTCACAGATTAAAAAGCAAATAATATATAATAATCTAATTAAACCCAATCAAAGAATTGGTTGTCAATTTGAACCGATCCGCCTGCAACCGAAGTTAGGCTAATTCTCTAGTTGGACAACTTCATCGACCACAAGCTTCTCAAAACCACAGTCCATGTTGGGCCGACTGGAACTTTATTTTTTATGATGGGCCAGCTAGAGCTTAGCCAAGCCAGATAATATACATGTCAATCCCAAAGATCATAAACTATGACCAAAGCCAATCCAAAAAACTAATAGAGTATATCTAGATAGTTCTAGCTTGCTTGATAAAAAGAACAATTTTGGTCATGCTATAAAAATTGTTAGGTTGCCTTGAGAGATGTGTATGATGGGAAATGAGATTAATTATACTAAAAGCTGTGGAAAATGTGAAATAAAGTTGATTGTTATATTGAAATGATATAAGACCAAAAAGAAAGATTTTTTTTATATTGAAAGTTGTGTAACATGGGTTAAAAAATAATTTATTACTATTATTTGTTTTAATGAAAGAATTATTTTGGTCTTTGGCATAACTAAAATAATATAGAGACCAAATAGACAGGTATTTGGATAAAAAAAAGATTGAATTTGATTGTCACAACATGAGTAGTTCTAAGATCTCAGATATGCAATAATGTCTCGTACAAGATCTTTTATAGCCTAAAGGTGTCCTATGAGGAATGTCACAAATCACGTTACAAGAGGATAACTCGTGGAAGAAGATGACATCATCGACAGATAGTAACATATCCTTCTATTGTAGCACGTTGACATAGATCACATGGTATTATAGCATATTGATCCTACCTTGGGAGGGAAATTGAAGAAAGTAAAAATCAGAGATTCAAGGAACTTGAATCATCAAGAAAAAGGATAAGTGATCTAGAGTTACCATCTTTTGAGCATGAAAGAAGAAACCATCCACTGCCACCAGACATGATGCAAGAGAATGACTTGGGCATCAAGTCGAGAAGAGACAATCTGTAACAAGTATGGCTTAAATCTAAAAGATGAATGCAACAAAAGACTATTGCACAAAGCAAAAAAAGGAGTACTTTAGGGTTTTCCAAATTCTCTTCTCGCTCTCTCCCTTGAAAGGATTTAGGGCTTCCTTGTAAGGTAGATTTTCTAAACCGTTCTCTCCTCTCTCTCTCCCTTGCAAGGTGGATTTTTTGAACCATTTTCTCCTTTCTCTCTCCCTTGCAAGGACTTAGGAATTTTTTGCAAGGTGAATCCTCTGAACCGTTCTCTCCTCTCTATCTCTCTCTCTCTCTCTCTCTCAAGGACATAGGGCTTTCCTGCAAGATGAACTCTTAGAACTGTGATAGAATGAACCAAAAATATATTGGAGTTTGTGTATGATGTGAAAGAAAATATTTTTTTATTATTTAAAAATTATAATAGATGTGAAAGTTGATGGCTGAAAAAACCATGACTTAAAAATGTAGCTACCCAATGAGGCATAAACTTCAATAAACAGTATTAATTCCCTAATTTCGGCCATCTCCATGTTATTTTTCAACCCATTTACTAAGGCTGGTTCTTGTCACCAACTCTATGCTGAGGCTTTGTGCCTTAACACCAGACATACACATTTGTTTTGTCGATGTTCACTTTTCAATGCTTGAAGTACTCCATTATTGCTTGTATCAATGCCTATTACATTTTATGCTAGCTCCCAATGCCACAAACATATTTGGTCGTCTTTATTGTCCTTGACTAATTCAGCGATTATGCCTCTAATTATATGCTTGAGGAAAATGTTGACATTTCTGTGGTGGACCTTCGATGTGCCTGTGGAGTTCCATTGTCCTTCTATTCATTGACCTCTTAAAAATGATGCTCGGATGCCTTTAATTTAAGCATTTTAGAGGGCACAAGTGGACATGATACTGGTTGGGAAAAGTAGGTCATACGATGGATGGGTTTTTTAGTAGCCCAGTATGACCCCCAGATCAATCAAGTAATCAGTTCATTATCAATGTCATGACAGTGCTACCAAAATTTATTTCAATGAATGAATTTAGAAATGAAGGCACTAAATAAAAATCATGCAGGTCTATCCGATTAAGTCCTAACCCCAAAAGATTGGCGTTGAACAGCAAATGCAGATTTAAGTCCCGAGATTAGCAATAGAAAATTAGCTGCATGATCTTAGTTTCGCTATGCAATAGAAAAGAATCCAACATCAAGACCCTTTAGACCTGACACATCACAATATGTAAAAAATTCAGCTTTTAACACGATCCCATCATCATTTGATTCACAATGATCATCAAAAATGATTATATAACTTCAAATCGTAATTATCAAAGCCAAAGAGTACCCTAAAAAAATAACTTCCCAAAGAAAGAACAGTATCAACACTGAGAGATAAATATTAAACAAAAAACCTCTGGCACTAGATCCTCGCGGCGGTTGATGAGGCCATGAGGCGGCGACGGCTGATGAGGCCATGAGGCGGCGACGGCGACGAGGGCGACAAGGCTCGCGATCTTCTTCCTGGTCCTCAGAGAGCGAGAGAGAGGATCCAGGGTTAGGTTTTCAGGAGATTGGGCTGCGCTTGTGCTAGCCGTAAACAGCAGGGGGATTTGTAGTTTTGAATTGCTTTCAGGATACATTAAAACTAGGTCCTCGAGATTTTAAAACTTTTACATATTAATCTATAGAATTTTTATCATGAGATTTAGGTCCATGGAATTTTAGAATTTTTATATATTGATCCTTAAATTTTGAATTATAACAGTTATATCCTTGAGACTCAAGTATACAAAATTTTAAAATCTATAATTTATAATCGTGCATTGAGATTTAAGTTAAGTTTATCGTAAGATAATTATATTAAATTAGAGTAGAATTGAAGGATCACTTTAACACTGAATACGCCTTGAAATTTTGATAATTATGATCATTAAAAAATAATTATAAAAATAAGATAGATATTTTTTATTTCAAAAAAGACCAAACAAAAAGTGGGAATTAACTTCAAGAATCTAAAAATAGTTCTACAACAATTTAACCTCAAGAGCCTGTATATAATTTTTTTGTTTTGCAATTATATTATTTTTGTTGATATCAATTTTTTTTCATATTTTGTCAACTGTCAATAATCAGTAGGAAAAATGGTAAAAAAATTTAAAATTTTGTTATTTGACCAATTAACCGGAACAGTTTCTTAAGAAGGACCTATATGTTAACTTCATTTAAAATGAACTAAGGACCAATCCGAACATTTATAAAATTATTGAGTTCATTGAAAATAAATTAAAATATTATTCTACAAGCGCTTATTTTTCTGTATAGGATAAGTTGTTGTAGGACTTTAACTTAAATACAAACAGGAACTATTTATAAGATTAAGATTCCACCAATAAATTTTTTCACGCCTTAAAACCAGGATAAATAATATGAAGATTCATGATTTTGAAAATCCTTAATCTAAGTATCTGAAGAAATTATTAAGCACAGCAGAATATGTCGGTTGTTCACTCGCGAATAGGAATGTGCCGAGTGCGTTAATGGACCCCGCATTTTATAGCGAGCAGAGAGACCAGATGATCTGATCATTGTGTTGGTGTGACTAGACCATTCGGTCCTCGTGCTCCTTCAGCTCTGTCCACTCATCATCAAGCACAAGGTCCATCAACATGCAGCGTATCACCATTTGCAAACAAAGGACCAACTTGCACAACATGCCATATCTAATAATTTCTCCAGAGACTTAGAACTTTTAAAATATTTAGTATAACTTATTCCTTCAAAAAATAAGAAAAGTGAATAAATTTTTATTTTTACTTTCCTCCCCTCACCCATGTGAGCGTGAGCGATAGTGTGCCCCATTGCTATCACACATAGACTATTGCTTCGAAGTGCGAGATCGGTACCACTACACGGGCCATTACTATCGAGTAGGATCTGTAAGAAGAATGCAAGAAAGAGAAAAAAGAAGAGAGTAGGGAGAGAGCAATTTTGTATATAGTAAATTAAAAATTAATTCAAAATACTTTCTAATCAGTTGTTGATAATAAACTGATGAAATTTTGGTTAAAAAATATCCTATTAAAGTGTTTATGTAGGTCTTAAGGACCCAATTGAAATTAGTTGTGAGACTCAGGGACCCAGGTGAGATTTTCAAAATTTTGAACTTACTAATGTCACAAAAAAAATTGAACTTACGTGTTATTATCCCCAACATCAGGGACAAGGATGTAATTTACTCTTTTTATAATAATATGATATAATGATACACGTGTTATTTTTTTTAAGAAAATTATTACATTGTCATTAAAATCCCTAAATCTCTGATTCTTGTCATTTCACCCCCTCCGACCACATCCAAATTCTCGAGCTTCTGCGGCACTGCGTCGGAGATGACTCCGCCCACCGCCACCTACCCTTCCCTCCTCCTCCTCCTCCTCCTTCTCCTCGCCCTCCCCTTGTTCTTCTTGTGCTCCTCGCCGGACCCTCAGCCTGCGACCAACCCCACCGCCGTCGCCAATGCCGCCGCCGCCGGCAAGTTCTTTCCCTCCGAGCGGGACGCTCTGATCGTCCTCCGAGACTCCCTCACCTCCTCCGCCGACCTTCACTGCAACTGGACCGGCTCTCCTTGCTACGGCCACCGCAGCCGCTGGCTCGGCATTCTCTGCTCCGACTCCCACGTCGTCGGAATCGTTCTTGAAAGCATCCATTTTACCGGAATCCTCCCCGCCGGCGCCTTCCTCAACCTCACCCGCCTCTCTACCCTCATCCTCCACGAGAACGACCTCTACGGAGGTTTACCAGATCTCGGCGGCCTCGCCAATCTCCAAGAAGCTGTTCTCTCAAGAAACCGCTTCGCCGGTACCATACCGGAGGTCCTCGTCTCCCTGCCGGGGCTGTCCCGCCTCGAGCTCCAGGAGAATCTTCTTCGCGGAAAAATCCCGCCTTTCGACCAGAAGACCCTCGTCGTCTTCAACGCCTCCTTCAACTTTCTTGACGGCAGAATCCCGCAGACGCCGGTGCTGCAGCGCTTCACAATCGCCTCTTTCGATCACAACCCCGGATTATGCGGCAAACCCACGAAAACCCCATGCATGCCGGCTCCGGCGGTGGCCGAGGAGGCGTCGCCGTCCTACGGACGCTTCGGCCTTGCGTTAACGTGGATCTCTGTCGGGTTTTCAGCCATTATATTCTTGATCGCTTTGGTCTCTCTGTTCTTCCTCTGTTTCTCGAAGATACGCTCCGCCGTAGTTAATCGCGGGAGAGGAGATTCCGGCGAGCCGAGGCGGGTGAGGACGGAACTGGAAGCAAGCGGATTGGCGGAGGAACCCACTCTCCGCTTCTTCGGCGATGGCGAGGCACCATTCAGCTCCGAGGATCTGGAAAGATCGGAGCCGCTGGCGATCGGCACAGGGCCGAACGGGAGGACGTACAGTGTGAGGCTTCCGTCTGGCATGGTGGTTGCCGTGAAGAGGATGAGGGAGGTTGGGGAATTGAGCACCGACGAGTTCTTCGAGAAAATCAGGCCGCTGGCGAGCTTGGAGCACGAGCATCTCGCGAGGACGATAGGCTGCTGCTTTACGCAGAGCAACCGCTTCATCATCTACGAGCATGTGGAGGGAAGGAGCTTGTTTCATATTCTTCATGGTAAAAACCCTAACCCTATTATTATTATTATTACTATTATTATTATTATTATTACTACTACTATTATTATTTAGGTTTTCAGATTTAATAAAAAATATAGTTTTTAGTTTATTGGGTTAAGATTAGAGTATAACCTGATATATAGGGTTGAGCCGTCTGATATATTTAAATATATAATTTTTAATTATCTAAAATCATTAATTAGTTATTTGATCTTAAAATAGATCAAATTTTAATATAAGAAAGATCAAATTCGTCTGATAATTTATTTGAGAATTTGAATTGATCCTGACAATAAGACTTAACGTGTTACTAATTATATATATATATGTATGTATGTATAATTAAATATAATTTCTGTGTTATTCATATTATTAAAGTGTATAAAATTGCATGTAAATACGATGACTCTTTGTATAAAATATAAATATTTATAATAATATTAATAATGAAAAATTGCATGTAGTTTTTTTATGAGGTTTTCCTCTTATGATAGAATCCTTAAAATTATTTATACTTGTAATACACATTTGACGAAAATACCTATATATATGAATATATTAGACTACGTTGACGATCACAATGCGGTGGATATAAAATGTTTTTAAAAATTGTTATTGCAATGGAGGGATTGGGATAGTACAGAGGCAGTGTATTGTGATATGAACTTTTTTTTAATTGGCCCACGTACTTGTCATGTTATGACTAAAATTTATTGTACATCATATATATAGTGTTGTATGCTGTTAAAGTAATTTCTCTTCTGTACCTATGTTTGATATAGTTATTCGTGATTTTTTTTCTTTAATTTTGAGAATTTTTATGTAAATATATATATTTTTTAATATATTTTGTATATTTTGAATGTAGCATTGGGGGAAGATAGACTCTACTTGGACTGGGAAGACCGCCTATGCATAGTAATTCAAGTTGGCAGAGCGTTGACTTTTCTCCACCGGAGCCTCCAAAGTCAACGGGTGCCCCACGGCAACCTGAAATCCTGGAACGTGGTGGTCAACATCAACCGCCGCAACCGCTTCGACTGCTTCGACTGCAAGCTCGTCCACTTCGGCCTCCTCCCGGTCACCGGCCCAGAGCACCGCCGCCGCCTCGCCATACGCTGCTAGCCGGAGTTCCGCCAGATGGACTGGCCGGAGATGGGCCGCAAGATGGACGTCTACTGCTTCGGCCTCCTCATCGTCGAGCTCGTCACCGGCGAGGAGCCTGTGGACGCCGGCGACGTGCTGGTCAACTTGGCCCGGCGGCTCCGGGGGGAAGTCTGGGTGCTCGACGTCAACCTCGCCCGAGAGAGGGAAAGCCACGGCGATATATTCAGGCTGCTGAACATCGGCCTCGAGTGCCTGTCGCCGGAGCCGGCGAGGCGGCCGGAGATATCGGAGGTGGTGCCGAGGATCGAAGCGCTGAACAGCGGGGAGTTTGCAGGCTGACGATGATCGGTGGATGAAATGGAGGATTTTTGGCATTTTCAGAAGCAGCATGGAGAAGTTATCTGAGTTCTGTTTCTCTGTAGGTTTCGAAGGAAACGAAATGTTGCGAATTTGTGGATAAAAAATGTAAGAAAAATCATTCAAAAAAAAAAATGTAAGAAAAAAGATTTTGGCCATTTACTTTTGGTCCTTTGGAATTTGTGCAAAGTATTAATTTTCCTTAGTCTGATGAAAAATAATGCATTCTTCCAATTTTTTTTTCTATATACATACACATAATATGTATAAAATTATATTCACATATTTATTATATTTTAAAATTAATTTACAATGATACCACTCTATAATCTTAAATATTATATTTATATAATGCATAAATCAAATTAACATTCATTGAAAGTAAACAAAATATTATGCATAAAATATTTTATTTGTAGGTCATCATTGGCCCCATATAGTCCCACCCGACACCCAATTTGTGTAATCTGACTACCGCTAGCTACTATATATTTGCTGACACGATCGATCAACTACTGCTTGTAGCCATGCCATCGATCGCCATCGACAATCATGCATGCCACTCATCGCTATCGACAACCATGGCACTCGCCACCCACCGACTACCACTGAATGTTATAGACATCACTATAAGCGTTCAAGTTAACCATAATTTAATTATAATAATATTGACGAAATATCAATATCATAATATTAAAGATTATAAAATAATTTATGCATAACATAAATCTAAAAAAATAATTAATATGTAAATATAACCTTTCAAAAAACATAATTACTTTTTTTTATTTTTGGCAAATTTCAAAGACCAGGGATTTAGCCCGAAACTCAAAAATTACATGAAATTCATTTGCACTTTTGCTCGATTTAAAATCAATTCAATTTTTTTATAGCTCAAGCCAACATGCTGAAAATGAGATCAACTTAGCTCCTATATAAGGGTAAAAGTTTGGCTCCAAAATTGGTAGCCGCGCGATATTCTGATCAATATTTAGCTCAAATCAAGCTCAGCTCGAGCTTATGAGCCGAGCAACAAGCCATGATCGGATCAAATCAGATTAACTTAACTTGATCTTTATTGTTTTAAATATAAATAATATATTTAATTATTTATTATAATTATTTCATTACTTATAAAAGTGTATTAATTATTATTAAAATATTTTTAAAGTGATTTTATGGGTATAATTAATCTAATTTTTTTTATTAGCTACAACATTTTTTTAAAAAAAATTTCAATTATTGGACAACTTATGTTGGCTCGAGTCAGCTCAAAGCTAAAACTAACCAATTCAAACTCGAATCGAATTGTGATGAGACTAATTTGAGTCGTACTCGGCTTGGCACGAACTCGGATTGTTCTCAACCCTATGTATAAACATAGATAATAATATTTCAAATATTAATATTTTATGATAGTTAATATATACAATTAAATAAACTTATAATATTATATCATAATATAAATGTGTAATGAATATTTTAGTTGAAAAAAATCTATACTTATGTTCAATTCAACCAAAAAATCAACTAAAATCAAAAGAAATTTTGCCACTCAAATCAGAATCGAAAAATTTAATCTCGAGTTGATCTTCACACACAAACTCGACGCAAGCCAGTCCTAGGTCACAATTTTCTTCAAATATAATGTCTAAAAGATAAACCTTGCAAAATTTTACATTATAAGGCCAAAATAACAGGAACTATGAGAAAATAATTCACAGGAGACTCAAATAATCTAAACTAAGACCAAGTTAAAATTGCTACCTAAAACACAATCTCTTCCTCCTCAGGTTCAAGCGGAAGAGCTCCTCTTTCTGCTGTGTCTTTGAGTGTAGCAGCTGAGGAATCACTTATTCCCAGGAGATACTGCAGCCTATCGAGTTTCTCTCTCTTGGGAATGCTCTTCAGGTATATACAGTAAAGCTCAGCAAGCTCCTCAGGAGAAGACCAAGATAAGGGATCAGATGGGACGGCCATGTCACAGGCTAATAAGTCATTGAGAGAAGAGACCTGTAAAGCACAAATAAGTTTCAGCATCCTGCTTTTGAACCAGAAAAATGCAGCAAAAGTTAGTTTGAATTGTGTTTACTGGCTCAAATTCAGAAAACAGAATCCCCTTATCCCCCAAGTTGTGCACGAGTTAAAAACTTTTTTGTTAAATCTTTAGCTACAGATCTAAAAGCTAAAATCTTGAGGGAGGTTACTAGTGTTCAAATTTGAGATCTCTGGCTCTGATATCAAGTTCAATCTGTGGTTACCATATAAGGAATCAGTTGTTAAGATAAGTCAAGAAGTTCATACCACTCCATCGCGATTCCTTTGCCGGAGTAGAGCCACGGCTTGGACCAGTGAATTCGAGAGCCTATTCCTGGCGAGTTCCTGAACAACTTTTTTAGCTTTCGCAGGATCTATTGTAAGATCAGCAGGTATTTTCACATAAACTTCTTCTTCATCAAAAATGCCTTTGCCCGAAGAAAAGATCTCCTCTACAGTTTTTCTGAACAAATTCTCACGCAAGGGTTCCGAGATCATGCTATCTAGATCGACACTAGCTGCTTTCAATTCCCGAACCTGTTGGATACCTATCCTCCCCTGGCTTACAGCTGTTTCAATCGCAGCAGCCATCTTTGTTGTGGTTATATTCTTTATAATTTTTTGTGCATATTCTGCGGGCAATCCTACTTGCTTCTGAACTTCATTGAGCTGATCAATCTTTGATTTAGTCAACTGCCCATCAGCCAGAATTACCTCAGCTTGCTTCATGAATGCTTGTTCAGCCAAATTCCTATGAATTTCCACAATCTCTTTAGGACTCAATCCAAGTATTCCACCAAGCTGATTCAACAAAAGATACTCTGTATTGTCCTTCTTTGTTGTGATCTGTGCCCCAAAAGGAACAACAGTTACCTCTCCAGAAAGACAGAACAGAAGATAGGTCCTATAGAGGTCAGCTCTTTCTCTTTCTGGAAGGTCATCCTTGAGAGTTATTTCTGTCTGTCCTTGCTTTCCAAGCTTTGATTCAAGCTCTTTGCTGGGTCTAGTCTTTCTCAATGTCTGCAGGGACTCCCAGTCATCTTCTTCCTCTACTTGCTTGGAATCATCCTTAGCAGGTTCTGAAGAAGTTGTAATGGGATCACCTTTTATGTCGGATATTAGTTCAGTAACAACCAAAGTGTTGAATGCTATCATTTTCTTAAGCTCTTTTGCAGCTTCAATTCGGTTACCAGCCCCTCTTGAACGTTGCACATAATTAAGAAACACCTTGCGTACCTGTGACAGGGAAATAGAATTAGAGGAAGTAAGCTATCCAGGTAGCGTTAACTTTATGGGATTCAGGTCACAGCTCCTGATCAGTTTCCTAAATGAGCCAACTATTTGTCGGAGCTTATTTTCTTCACGTCGATCAAAATTTACTTTTGTGCGAATTGTACTGCACATTCCATGTCTAAGACCAATGGACCAAAAAAGGATAAGGTTCAGCTTTAGTTGATTCACTTCCTGACCTATCTATTGAACTGGTCAGTTTCAACTTGAAATTAATAAAATTGGTTCAGATTTGGCATGGGAATGAATGCCATCTAATTTTGGTTCACCTACCTGGCAGTGAGAATGTAAATTTTTTGCTCATAAAAATCTGACGGCTGTTAATAAATATTACATACCGCCTTGCTAGCAATAGCCATTGCAGCTTCCTTTGTCAGCCGCAAACCTTGAGAAGCTTTTCTCACAGATGCTCTAACATCTGCATCATAACCATCAACTCCTGATGCAATCGCATCGTTAACAGCCTGCATTATCATCCGAGATTCCAATATTACTACCTCTAATTAAGAAACATTGACGTGAAACACTCTACTTCAGAAATTTATCAAAGCAGCTGTTTTGACTTTTATGACTATATCATCAACAGCTTTATCCCAACAACTAGAACTGGTTGTAATGAGTTCTTATCTCACCAAAAAATTCTTTTCTACAATTTCTAACCAAGTTAATTACAGCACGTATTCTTATTCACAAGTGCTTCTTTTAACCAAGTAACATTCAGTGATAAACCTCATTCTATCCATATTTTTTCTTCATCTAACCAAGCAAAGTTCACTGATATACCTTCTCAAATAAGCGGCCACAAATTTCTGTATGAGCAGTATCAACAGTTTCCTGTGGAATGCAAAGAAGAACTCTGATTCTCAGGAGAGCAGTAACCTCCTCCTCACTCAGCTCACCATCAGCAACAGACTGTTGCAACTTTTGCCTGTAGATATCTGAACAAAGCATAAAAATGAGATGAACAATTCTCTGTATAAACAAGTTCATATCCCCACTGAAAGCTATCAAAATGCAAGTTCGCTTCCCAATGAATGCTTGTGATTCAGTATTGAATATCAAATAACAACTTAAGAATAACAAGATGGAAATGGGGAGAAGAGATGGTAATGAGGATCAACGCTATTAAACAGAGATCTAGTCCTATAATGGTTTTTAAATGATTTGACAGAGTACTGAAGAGTTATGGAAACTTGTGCCATTTTCCGGGCTTTGATTCAAGCTCTTCGTAAAAGGGGTAATAACGAAGGTGCTAACAATAACTTGATCCATCTGAAATGTAGCAGAATAACATGGAACATTGAACAGAATTTTTTTTGATAGTTTGAACGATACTTTTTTGAACATTGAACAGTATTAATTAAGCATAACGAGAGACAAAATTCAACAGTTACCAATACCTTCATGTATCTCACTGGCCTTCTGAGGATCAAAATGCAACTCATCACAAAGATTTTGGAGGAATGATGCTTTGCTTGGAGCCGCACCCAAATCACCACTAGAAACAGCATGAGAAAGACGCCTACGGTAGACCTTAGAAGTGATGTCTAGCAATATAGCATCAGCCTCGCGATTCCCTAAACCAAATATGATCTTCAATTGGTTCAAAGCCACAAGCTACAAAAGTTATACACAAAAAAAACCAAATTAAGGATGCATGACGAAATAAGGATAATGAGAAAGATGAAACTCATTACAATAACTCAAGAAGTATATTTGCCTTAGCCGACTGCAGAATAGAAAAGAGTATAGTGCATCAAGAATCAATGAACTTTGCATTAGGCGAAACAATGTACAAATAAGCATACACATAGAGAAACATTGATTATTTGTTCATGACAATGCATAATCACATATTGTATACATAGTTTCTAACTATGTATACGAGGCATCGTTAGAAACTACAGCATTGAACCCCACTGTAACATTTTGATAACCTTGTACATAGTTATTTATATTTATGCTCGCATTTTACTTTGAGTCAAACTTATTGAGTCATTTGAACTTTCATTATTATCGGTGGAAATGCTCACTTGGTGACATGTAAGTATGTTGATATCAATTTGGGTCAATTAGAATCAAATTAAATTAGATCGGTTTCAATTTAGGTCAAATTATCTCAATTAGATTGAGTTTAGCTGAAAAAAGGATGTATTGTAAAGAAGCAAAAGCATACAGAACTTAGTTGTAATTTTCCACCAAAATTAAGCCCTATCCGGTATGCAAATTGGGCATGGCTGCTCACGAATGGACCTAGTCATCGAAGTCCTCACCAACTCCTCAACCTTTGCGCAACATGCCAACGCTGCCACTTAACTACGATTGTCCCACTCACCGACCCCCACGAGCACGTTCAACGAACTTCACCACTTTCAAGTGTAGAATTGTTTCGATTGGCTTCCTCCTCTACTATCGGTAGAGTGGAAGTTGATCCTGAGTGATTTCCTTGATAGTGCTTTGTAGAGTTATTGTTCTTTGATCAACGCAGGTGGTGATCGATCCCTAGCTAGAGGCGGCAGAGGGCTGTTTTCCTTGTTGAATTGAGGTTCTCGAAATCTGAATAGGGATGTTATCGAATTGATTTCAAGCAAACCAAAGGCACCAAGCCAACTTATATGTAAAAGCATTTCATATATATATATATTATATCAAATTTATTTACACTATAAATGCCACGTCGAGCCAACTCGAATCATATTCAATTGAGCTAGAACCAACTCGAAATTAGCTCAGAATGAACTTTAACCTAAAAGACTTAGCTCATGATTCAATACAAAAATTTTGAATCAAGCTTTTAATCGATTCAAAAACCGAATGAACTTTGAGTGAGTTGCATGTTTTAGATATTTTTAACACCCCTAAATCTAGGTTTTCTTTCTCCATTGTCCCTTGTTGAATTCTTCACTTGCTCTGCTGCTTGAGTTATCCTAGTTGACTTGAGGTTGTTGAGAATTACGGTTTTCTTCCTTCCATTGTTACTATTTCTACTGCATATAAGTTGAACTCTGGATTTGGAATGAGATCAAGTTGACCATCCTTGAGGTCTACTTAAGCCTGAGGTTTATTTGGATGCTACTGCTCGTATATTTTGATGAATTCCCAATTTTCTTCATTGATGCCCTTTAAATGCTCAATCATACTTCTGCTTCATGTTTGCTAAACTAAGTTGGAATCTGAACTAAACGTACATTTGAATTTCTTAAACCTAAACTTACTCTTATTTTGCTTGCTGAATTTCATAACCTGACTGCTTTGACATTAATATTAATATGATCTCCATGTTAAATAGTTAAGTTTTTATGGAATAGTGGTAAGTTTTCCTTAATAACTTGATAGACTTAACAAAGTGAGTTTTCTAAATCTATTTAGAGCATTACTATTCATCTAAGAAAATCTCATTAACTGTATGTGATTGCAATGAAATAATTAGACGGAGCTTTAGCTTGATGTCCTCAATATCATATAGTTTATTTATGTTCATTAAGTTAAGTTAATTCCACATATTTAAGTCATTTAGAGTAGAATACTTCTATATAAATATATTCCTAGGAACAATCCTCTTATTGGTAGCTTGAGGATCTCCAAAAAGTGACTCCTCCCCACATTAGATTGACTGCAAATTACAAAAGTAGACAACTTTTCCCTTTAAACAACTTAAATGACAACAAATAATCGCAATACTAATATTGAGATAAAAGGCAGAGACACAAACAACTGTTAAGGAGAGTAATATTATTAGCTTATACCTGCCCAAAACTTCCAGTAGATATGCTTCGAATCTTTTCCTCTTATTCGTAAGTGTGTTATAAATACTTGTCATGTAAATTAGTATTTCAGCGGAAAAGGTGCCTTTTTAGTGAAAAGAGTGACTTTTACTCTCAAAGTTCCTTGCTTTAAGCAATTCTATTTTTCCAACTTCAAAAGCAAGCGCACGCCTCTGTTTGGTTAGTGCCCAAATTGGCCATGGCCATTTGTTTAACTTTTTCATAAAAAAAATATAGAGCTTTTTTTTAGATATATATATGATGAGAAATGAAATTAGTTAATTGTGAGAATATTAAATAAAATTAGTTGATGTATTGAGAATTGTATAAGCTACTTTATTTTTTTAAAAAAATAATCATGACAACTTGGGCACCAACCAAATAAAGGCGATAATGACAAATATACTTAATTCCTTCACTATCTGTGCAATCACTCTAGCACCAAAGATAAGGAAAAAAGAAGCCCCCTTCCATTAGGTTAGGTACAAGATAAGGCATCACTGGTTACTTTTCGGTGCCCCTTGCCTGATTCAATAGTTTACAATTCTTTCCATTCTATTAGGTTAAATACAAGATTGAGAGTCACTGATTCCCTTTTGGTGCCTGCCCTTGCCCCATTCGGTAGTCTACAAATACCAGTATTAACACAAATAGAGAACTGCAAAAGGTGCTGCAAGTCAAAATTTTAAACAAGTTCGTGTTCACACAAATAAGGCAAATTACTGTACAAGGCAAATATATGATTACCTTTTTCTCCTCAAGTCTACCATCTGGGAAACAATCAGCTGCATATGCTCTGTAAAGCAATTTCAAATCATCCATTTTTCTGTCACTGTCATATTCTCCACCTGATAGTGGAGAATGCAATTAACATGCTTAGATGCGGAAAAAAGTATACACTAGCTAGTGATAAAAGTGATATAAATGAATGACATACCTAGTAATGAAATTGGTGCAACCCCTGGGGCAAATTGATTGGCCTCAGGATGTTTACTCAATCGAGTAAGCAAATCATTAAACTCCAAAAGCTCCTCAAGCGCTTCGACAACTTGCAGGGAACCCTTCCTGTGGAAAACGAGAAACATGACAAACCAAACAAAATGTGATCTTGAAATGGATAAAAATACATGAATATAAAAGTGAGATGCTTCAATATTGAGCCATTTTTCATGAATTGTAAATCAGATGAGGTATTAATAGTTAACTTATTCAGTTCGTAAATCAGATGAGGTATCAATAGTTAACTTATTCAGCACATACGAATTTTACAGTATGGTTAATTTAATTGTATACTAAGTTTAACATTATTTAGGACATTATCGAACTCAACCTTGCTCGACGAACTAAATTGTTAAAAAGTCATTAACACATTAAATTTGATTAAGAATTATCAGTAGCAATCACATTGGCTCCTCTTTTTATAGGTATCTACACGTTTAATTACTAAATAGGAAAACTAAGCTGAATAAGCTACATGCTAGTTTTTTAAAGATTTACTAATTGATTAGGTAACGTGGCCTTTCCCTCTCTTCCTACACCAGTTCTCTAACTTAATCTCCCAGTTTTCCACCAGTTCCAACCCCCTGTTTTCCCACCACCACTCGTAACTCAGCTAAATCATATTACGCGACCTCCTACCAAATGAATTTTAACTTATTCATTAGTCTATTGATTCCCATCATGAAAATGTAATATACCAAACTTCATGGTGCATCTTTCACCCTTTATAGTATTACCACATCTATATCAACATCTTGATAATATGACAAAATATTTCATTATTGGCGGTTACTTTATTTTCTAAAATATATATGCATAAAACAAATCTTGGCCAGTTGTTATTTTAGGAAGTTTTCCTTTACATGCTCACATTTGTGTTTTATCATATAATGCCACAAAGAAGCTACTTCTTTAAGCCAACTAGCTTTAATTCTTTTGTCTTCCTAATCTATAACCCTTTTACTTTGTAGAGTAGCAAAAGCTATAAATCTATGAGAACTATGTATCACTTGTTCATACATCACTATTTAATTTATTTTTTATTTGTTTATGTCAACTCCAATATATTTTCAAACCTCAATACATTTTCAAACCTTGTATTCAATCTTTACCAACTCTAACCTTTTTATCATCCAAACCTTCATCATTCTAAACTTCCATTTACCTTTATTTGACCATCGCATATAAACACTATATCGTCTATAGATAAACATACAAAGTTATTTTCAAAAAATAATTGTTCTAAGCACATCTAAGAGCTATTATACAAAATATGGACTTAAATGAGGGTCTTTAGTGCTACAAGTTCCTCAGTCACATTGATGCTATCAGTGCTCCATCCATTGAAAATTGCAAGCCTTTTACCTTTGCTCCTCAATCTCATGATCTTCATACTAAATAGCCATTTTAAGTAACAAAAGTTTCCAAAACAACTTTCAAAAAAACATGATACAGATGGTCCTCATTTCACCACAAAGTCGTAGATAACAATTAATCATTTCATCAATAACGCACCAGATGGTATACTACCATGCCAAACTATCAATTGTATATTATGGTAATAATCTGTAGTTTTCATGACTTCTAGCTAAAGCGTAGAGGACTTCATGTAAGATTGCGGATGTGCATTTCATCAGGGTATAAAAATGCAATAACTTTGTTGAAAGAATGCAACAAATGTGTTTAGCCAAAATCTAGTTGAAAACAGATGGTATCACAAGAATACATCAAGAGGCTAACACTCAACAAGTTGAAATAGAATTTTCATCAATTTTTGGTTGTTTTAAAAAAAAGAGAACTAAAGTCATACGTGGCTCTCACTCGAGACTTCAAGACATCAAGTGCGACTGAAATGTTTTCTTCAGCTAGTTTTCTCATATGCTCCCTAAGCATCTCCGCAGCAATCTACAGAGAATTATTAGATGCACACCATTTTATAAAATTGATATCCACGTATCTTGAACACAAAATACTATGAAATTAAACAGGCCATTCTACATTTGGAACACAATAAAAAAACAAAGAACTCCATATTTTGCTTTAATTCAGCTCCTATTTATAGTTCACAAGATTTTGTAACCCAAACTACTTTTAGTACAATGGCATTTCTGCCCAAATTCTAAGAATGCATTTAAGGGATACCACCGCATATTACATGATTACTTCCACACACTACTAGCAGTTGGTTTCTCAAATAGCTATCAACAGGAGAAGGAAATACCTCATCAGAAAGCCGATATAAGAGCTGTGAACTCCTCAGATCAATCAATTGCTTAGAATCAATATCTAAGATAGGAAAAGAGAATTAATTTCTCATAGCATGAACACCCAACAAAAGTGCAAATAATATTCACCTTGAATACTCAATTTGTACCCCTTTTCTTAGACTATACTAATTAAAAAATGAAAATGTGGCATCTTTAACTTCAGTTGTACATCTATAATACGTCAAATAGATTAATAGGAAACAAATAGAATATATAAAGCAAAGAAGCATAAACCGTAATCTACTTAATACAAGGTTACTTTTGCGATTAGACCACAAGATTGACCTTCAAGATCTTGACTGGAGTCCCACTAATACCAAAATAATTAATATGATCCATCACATAAAAAATGATAACTGACCAAAATATTTGATCCAAATAACTATAATTGCTTTTTCGTACTAAACAATTGTTTCTTTTGAAAACTATATAACCCCCTAACTCAACGCCACTCTCCCAGCCTTCCCCCTCAAACAAACAATAAAATAAAACTCTCACCGAAAAATTAACAAAATTTTAAACTCACGAGAATGTAATGTGCAAAAAATGATTAGAATTGTCAAAACTTTTTTTTTTTGATAAAAGATAATTATCAAAACTTAAGGAGGCGCCAATAAGCACTAGTTCTTCTCTTTGGCTCTGACATGTCGGGACATATAACTTCTCCCATTCTCACTACTAACTAGATTAGAGTAGAAGATCCTAAAAATGTTTATCAAAATTCAACTCCAATAATGCAAGAATACATATGTGCAAATAGGTAAGCTAAAAGCATCTCCAATTGCGTATAAAGAAAAGGACAAGAAGATGCAGTTGAAATATAGTTTTACTCAGCACTCAACCAAGAGAAAAAGCTACCAAATCGGCACGTATCTGACATTACTCAAGATTCTAAACTTATAATCCCTAAATCATTCACTAGAGAATGCATACTGAAGGGAAATTACCTAGAGTTCTACACCAAGAGGAATAATAGGTGAAAATTATATCAAAGAATAAGAAATGTTTTATTATACATCTATCTTATAAAATCATAAAAGCATCCAAAACAGAAGGATTCATTATATTTATGTGTGCATTTCCTATGATAGGAACTAAAAAAGGCATAAATTCTTAGAATAATTCACACCGTGTGATGTTTTTACCAAAGCTAAAGAATGCTTCTAATTAGATTTTGTGTTAAATGTAGTCACCTAAGTCCTTTTATATAACTTCTTAAACATTGAGTAAATGCAAACACTCATTTATACATAAACTAAAATTTGGCAATACCACTTTGAGAACAGAGATATCATCCAGATTAAAATTCCAAGACAATATCTACGTAGATAAAAACAGAAACACAAGCCCAATATGAAGTTAGAAAAATTAGGGAATTTTTTTTTTTAAAAGCTAATTAATGAACATGAAGGCAAAAACATATCAAGAAAAAAATAGACATAGGCAACAACAAAAAAAAACCACAATAAAGTGAAGCAATTAACAAAAAAGCACATTGATGCTGACAAATATCATCAGCTTGAGCTCCAACACAAACTTAGCAATCACTTAAAAATTCACGTTACCTCTATCAACTGAATTCAATTTCACAGCATATAGCCTCTGAGCATTGTCTCGTATAGCAACATCAACCTAGCATTGAAATGTAAATATAATCAAAACTAATGATAATATCTCCCTCATTTCAATCAAATTTCACTATTCAAAATATCTTTTCGAATTCTATATACCAAAAAATAAGAAACACAAGGCGAAGGAAGTACTCCTAAAACTCACACTATAAATAACATATATTGCAGCTTCCATTCAAAAGACGCAAGAAAACAGATGGGGCCATCTATAAGGACTAATATTGATTTAGAAAGTTCGTATTACAATTGTAGAAAATAGGAAGCATACAAGGCATTTAGCTCATTTACCTCCAAAGGTAACAAAGCAAATCACTTTGATTTAACTCATGGTACAACAAAAACAAGGAGAAATGACATAAATATCAGAGCATCAATTTGAATTTATGCTCGGGAGAAAAGTAATGGAAGCTATTTATGAACTAAGGCAATCAATTTCAAAAATGACATTGAGGTAAGATATTTATAGATGAACATAATTTTGTGGGGACGCCGATTTCTATATTCAAATTGAAGCAAATGAAAGGTTAAAATAACAGGAGAAGGCATTAGATGAAAAGAGGATCATAATTAGTAGAATAACAATAGAATATATGGTATTGTATTTTTATTACAACCGATACTAATAATTATAAATCACTAATGATATAAGAAAGTTTTTAAGGCCTCATTTGGTTTGAGGTAATTTTTTTACCCAACACAAATTCAACTATAAAAATTAACTTTATTTCAAAACCAACACAAATACGAATATTAGAATTGAAAGTATTTCATATTTTATACACTTTCTAATATTAAAATAAAATTTTCTTCCATTAAATTTAAAAAATAAAATATTTTTTCTCTTGTCTAAAAAAAAGCTCGAACCAAACAAGGCATTAGTGTCATTGGTTCTCTATTCAAAGAAATGAAGTACAAATGAAAATTTTCATACAAGAATCAAGGATGGGTGCCCTTGGGACATTATGTTAATATGAGAAAACCATAAAAATTCAATAGAGATATCGGCAAAACAGTAAGTCCAGCTATGGTATATGGGACGTTTCAAATTCTTTTTCTGATAAAACTCAAGTCCACTCAAAATCGACTTATTCCAAGCCAACTCAACTTAAAATCACAATGATTGGAATTTCAGTCCAACACACACTTTTCAAGTAATTTTGAGTTTAAAAATGGCAATTTGTACCTACACCATGGAGCTCCACATGCACCAACACCGAATGGGAAATTAAAAAAAAAAACACGGGGTGAAGGTGATTTTTTTATTTTGTTACTGGCACGATACGGGTTTAGCAAAACTCACCCCAATTAACCCAAGCTATACAACAATAAAATAATTTTTATTAACCCTAACTAAAATATAATAAATAAAAAATACACCGACCATCTAAACCTAAAATACACTTTAATTATGTTTGACTAGGGCAAATGGAGCAGTTACAAGTAAAATACTTTCCCACGGGGTGGAGATGGGTTATGAAATTCCAAAACGAGATGAAGATGGGGTGGGTGTGGGCGGAGGCATACCCCGCCACGCTCTATTGTCATCCTTTGAGTGCGACAAACTCACACAAACTAGACTCGATTGGTAACCTTAAGTTTAACCATGTGGAAAAGCTTGTAGTACTTAAAATATTGGGTAGCTAAACAAGTCGATGAGTTAAGGCCTAAGGGTTTTGAAAGGTATGTTGATGTAGGGGCATATTGGTTCAATGATAGGGCATCGATAAAGTCTTCCCCGGTAGTGAAGATCATTCTATCATTTAACTTATTGCTTATGTTTGATGTTGTTTATATATTTTGATATCTTATTTGTGTTATTTGACTTATTGTATCAGTAGGAATGCCCAATATTGGTTTTGTAAATATTTTGGGTCATTTGGGTTTTATTTGGGATGACATGAAGTGAAGTTAGACTCATCTGTAATGAAGTGGGACTTACTTGTGATGGGCTAGAAATTCAGGGACGACAATTAGGCCATTAAAATAATCAAATCCTTAAACTGATGGGGGATTTCTTTTTTTGTGCAGCTCTTGCGGCACCTCCACCATCGATACCACGATGAGCCGAACTCCATAAAGCTCGTCGACGTTGGCCTATGACGCCAGTCTTACACCGTTATTCTCGCTGAGCCACGCAAGATGCCGAGTTTCTGCGCACGATCTCCACTTTTCATAGAACTCAATCGACGCCAACCACGCCAGCCCCACAACATCCAAAGCCACGAACGTTGCCATTTTGCTCTTCTCTTTTCCCCTCTTCCATAAAGGCAGGTATGCTGGATGGAGGGGAGAGACGACGAATGTTTGTTGAGTTACCAGATTTCCACTAAGAAGAGAGGGATCTATTTGGATCCGACGCAGGTGATGTCAATTTGGTCCTAATTCCAAACAAGTAATGCTGGATTCAGTTTGTTTCAAGTTGGAGTTACAGAGTGGCTATGGCTTCAAATAAAGGCTTGAGGTTTCTTTGATGTTAGGGCAGAGTTTGCTACTTTTCCATTTTTGCTATATGTTACGATTCCCTATTATTCCAAATAGTTGCTTTTGCTGTTTCTTAATTCACCTTGTTTAAACTTGATGTTCCGTGAGGTTAGTTATTATCCTGCTAAGTCATCATGTTGTTCCTAAGCTTCAGTTGGTGAAACATAATATTGAGGTGATCTTAAAGCATTATTGTCATGAGCTTTAATCTGAATAATTTGCTGTTATTCCTGAATTATGTAGGGGTTAAAAATCACTACTTTATTGGATCCATTGAATTTCTATCCATGTTTACTATAATTCAGATTCATGATAGTTAATTTCTTAAATACTTGATACATGTTTCTTTACTTGCATAAAGGCTCTGGATTCTGATTTCAATATTGTTATCCGAAATTTTATGTGATTATGCAAGGTTTCATAATTATATTTAATTTAGTTTAATCTCCTCTATAATTTCACAATGCATAGTTTCTTATTAGTTGGGTTAGGTCATGTTAGTTTGTGGCATTGCATTTCAACTCCAAATAGTATGTTAGAATCCATGCATTGCATATATACCTAGACTACAATTTTAATCAGTAGTTTGGGATCCGCATTCAAATCCCGCGCTACATCATATGTATCTAATTATTTCTAAGAAAATCCTATAATACAAACAATATAGATACCTGAGCATCGGTGACTTTAAATATACGCTTCCATGGCAAAAGGAATTTTGATGCATCACCAAAAACAAGAGATGAAACATAAACAAGCTTTTGAAATGCCTGCATAGAAATATCATTGTTAATGTACGGGAGAAAACCATAACCCCAAAGCAATGTGTCATGGAAAGACTACTACGAAAGTAAATTACAACAATGATAAGTTGATAATAGATTGTTGGAATGTATCAAATTCAGAATAAGATTACTGAAAACAGGTCCACAATTTTTTTGCATTTATAATGTACTGTTAAAAATTGCACTTCTTAGGTGAGAGGCAGCATTGATAGAAAAGGAATGACATGGAAAGGTGTCAACCAAGAGACAGACCCGAAATTTTGCACAAACATGTGCAAACTATGTTAACAGGAAATATATAACTCAACAAGAATAAATAATGAACAACTATTCATAATAAGAACCTCAAATGATTGGGATTCTCTCACTGATGACGAAGAAAAAATGTTCTACATTAAATAATGAACAACCAGTCATAATAACAACCTCAACTTATTGGGATTCTCTCATTAATGATGATGAAAAATTGTTCTACATTAATCCATTGCAAGAACATAAGGCCAAAAAATGTCATTTCATACTGAATAAATTCTTCAAGAAACCTACGCGACGTTGCTCTACATCAGCTTCACGATCTCCTGTTTCCAGCCTTTGCCTAAAAATGTGTCTTCCAATCTACAAAACAGATAAACTTAAGGCAAGAAGTAGCAAATACACAACTTCAAATTACCCATAATAAGATACAAAGTGAAGTAGAAAGAACAGAGATCATGCCTCCATGTGAACAGAAGCAGCATCAGGATCATCGATTCCAAGAGCAGTTTTGAATTTGATAATTGCCTCAACCTCACTGCCCTTGAGATTTTCTGCTGCAGGTGGAAGAACTGAGGATGCAAACCTAATGAAAAACGAAATTCCAGACAATATTGGTAAACTAAGAAAACAACCAAATTTGGATCTTCCAATTTTGCAATTTTCCCGAAATTCTGGAAGTTATTGCCTTGATTAACAAATGTGTTTACTCTGGCACAATGTCACTTATAACAATGGGGCTACAAACAGCAAGAATAATTGCATTTTCTATGGACTTTTGCATCCTGACTCATTTAATATTTAATCATATGTTCTAAAGTTCAGAATGTAGAGAAATATACAGAAGCAGCATCACACGTGAAAATTATACAAATGCACCATCAAACGTGAAAAGAGAGAAAAGAAAAGCAGACAGATACATACACATGCTTACCGGCTATACAAATCACGAAGCTCAGCTTTAAATGCCTCATCTTGTCTGCTAACTCCATATCTGCTCAATATATGAGTAAAATAAGTAATGTTCTTGCACAGTAATAAAAATGGACAGAAAACTTGCCGTAATTCTCGAAAATGAAATTACAGGTCCAAGACGTTCAGCTCAATTCATGTTCTCAGAACTAACCAAGTACAGCCATTTCATTGTTTTGTCCTTTCATTGGGAGCAACATGAAATAGTATAAAGTCTAGTGAAATGTAATTTGCCCCCTGAAAGGTCATGACATGGGCGATTTACACAAGAAAAACAGAGACACTTTGTACTCTCAAATAACCAAAATTAGGAAAACTGGTTCAAAGAACCAAATTTGTGGTTTTTTGAGGGGAAAAATGACTTTTTTATTTTTGAAGAGCAAAGTGACAAACAGCATAATTTTAAGGATGCAAATTGTATTTTACTCCAAAAGTTCCATTAACTAAACCCTTGAACTTTCTAACTATAAGCTAATTCATCCCTTCAAATGAAATATTGGTACAGCCCTTACTTTTCCACGATGGCTTCAACATCATCCTTCTTCAGTTCGGTGGGGTCATTGTAACTGGCCACCAGGTTGTGCAGATGCACCGCAGCAACCTCCGGTACAGACGAATTAAGAGCATACATCGCAGCCCCTCCAGCAGCACCGACCACCGCAGCTCCTCCGATCCCTACGGCGCTGCTACGCCCCAGCCTTATCCCCAGGCCATAACCTGCAGCCATTGCAGCAGCAGTGATGATTACAGAGCTTGCAACCCTAGCCGTCGGCGGCATGGCATCGACAATCTTCTGCGGCCGAGAGAGCTCCTTCACGGGGCCGAAGACCGCCTGCTTAAACTCGTGGACAGTCTCGGCCTTCTCGGCGGAGGAGTTGTGCGGCATTAAGATCCGGCAGCGGCGGCGGCGGCGGTGCGAGTGAGGGACTCTGAGGCATTGGAGGCGGAGGGGGATGGAGTGGAAGGGGGAGAAGAGGAGCTGTCGCGAAGGAGAAGACGGGCTGGAGATTAGAAGAGAGAGATCCATTCTCCTTGTTCTCCTCCTCCGATTTTGATCTCTTCTTCTTCGGCGAGAAGCAGACGAATAAGCGAAGGGAAAAGATGAGTGTTTGCTCGCTGGAAAGAGAAAGAAGAAGCGGAAATGGAAGGATAATTGGTAATAAACTTTAAACCGTTGGATGGCAGATCTAGCGGGTAAAGGTAATTCTACTACTTTAAGTTTATCATTTCTAAATTATATCCTAATTAAATTTAGTGTATATTTAAATTTAGGAGTTTTTACATACATGATATGAAATTTACATGAAATTACGTATTTTACTATCAATTCATAAATATTACCACTATCACACCATATTCATTTAAATTTTATACATTTCACATATTTCACACCATATTCTTTGATGGTGAACTTCACATTTCTAAATNTCGAATTTAAATCCATATGATTATAGTTTTTAATTGAAGTAAGAAAATTAATGTGTTTACAGTAAAAAATAAAAATATATATTAGAATTTAAATATTAATGAATTTATGTATTTTAATTTACATATAATACTATAAAGTATATGAAATATGTGAAATATATGAAATGCGTAAAATTTAAATAAATATGATGTGATAGTGGTAATATTTACGAATTGATGGTAAAATATATAATTTCGTCCTGTATGTAAAAACCCCTTAAATTTAATGTATATTTAATGTAATATGTGATAATTCAGTCAGTTTTATCGCCAGTAATATAAATATTTACATATTAATGTAATATGTGATAATATTAATTTAATATTATTTTTATATTATATTATATTATATAAAAATTATAATATTTAAATATTATTTTTTAAATAATTTTTTTATAATTATTTAAAAAAATTAAAAATATTCTTAAATTAAATAATTATTTTTTATAAATAATACAATATATATTAAATAATATTAAATTAAATATCTTCTTAATTATATTAACTTAAATTATAAATAAATTATAGACTATAAATTTAACTATATTTAATATCTAACATAAATTTTATAATAAAAAATGATTTTATTTTTACATAATAAGTGTTATTTTACATTATATATAAATTTAACTTAAAAATAACATCATCTCAGTTAAGAGTTTGAAATGTCTTTATTTGTAAAACTTAATTTTAGTAAAATTAAAAATAAATTTAGATGAAAACATATTTTTATTAAAAATTATAAATAATATTAAATAAAGTTATTCAGTTGAACCGGTCATTTGGTAGGAGTGATTAATGAGGAATTTTTATTAAAAAGCTACTAAAACCAAACATGGCCTAAGGGTTGTTGTAAAAGATGTTTACGACATTTATATTTTTTTTTATCTTTTTACTATTTCAAATTAATCATATAACTATATGAAAGAGATATGTCATAGAATGATGTCACAAGAATTAAATTGCATTCATTTATCTGACAATCATATCATGTTTTCAAAAAATGGATGAATCCAGTAAAACACTTTAATATATATGTATTACTTATGTGATGTAAGATAAACAATAACTTTGTTAGTATGTACTAATTTATATCAATTTATAATTTAGTTATGAATAAAAGAAAATACATATATAAGCGTTACTTTGTATCTCTAGTGAAGAACATAAAGAAAAATTATATAAAAGATAATCGCATATTTGAGTTGAACCCTTTAGTGAATGGTTTTTTATGAGGAGCAAAAATGAACTTGACAAAAATAAGCATCTAAAAAGTGAGTTATTTAATGATGTGCATCATTAACTATTTAATATTAATATTTATTAAAATATTACTTTTAAAAATATTATACTAACTATTATTATTATTATTTTGTAGATATACTCTTCTTCATATTCATCCGACTTTATGAGGAGTGAATAAGATTCAATTATTTATTCTTAATTTAAAAAACTTTATCTCTACTATGACTATATAATTTTTTTTGTTTCACATAGCAGATCAATATTTTAGAAATAGAAAATGATTTAATAAAAGAATGACACAAATAAATTCACAAATAATAAGTAAAACACAATACCGCCTTTTTGAAAAATAGGCGCATATATATGACATATAATAAGTTATTCATTGGTGTGTTGAAGTTTTTTAATGTTTTTATTTTATTTTTTAATGATTATATTAATAATTAGTTTCACATATGCTTACAGCTTTTCAGATTACTAGATGATGTCAACGTGAAGAAAATATATAACACATATTTTAAATATTATCTACAATATAGGTTAGATTGATAATATTTTGCATGATTAGAAAAATTGTTTTACATATATACTAGCTCTACCAGTTACCTAAAGCATACATGTATTTCACTAGTAATCATTACATCTTTTCTCACCAAGTTTGTTGTTTCTATAATTCTATATATCTGTAGATCTTTCTTATGATTTTCTATTTTTCCTTTTAGGTACTATTGCTTTTTTATTATAAAAAATAGAGAAACAAAGCAGCTCTTTATATGTGAATCTACAGCTCAAGTCAGGCAAATCGACATTTTTTTAATAATAATAATAATAATAATAATAAGTGATATTATATGATCACAAAACCCCAATTAAATTAATTGGTAATGTATACGATTTTCATCTAGCTATGCATATATTAAATTGATCCTATCAGTCAGCTTGATCGCTAGTAATATAAATATTTACACTAAAAATTCAACTTATATTGTAAACAATATTCTAATAATTTACAAACATGACTAACTTATATTATTCGTTCACAAATTTTAATATAATGATTAATTTTATTTTATGTCAAACATATTTCATTTAAAAATATACTTACATTCAAGTTTAATTTTAATATTATTAAAACTTAACAAACCTTATTAAAATCCAGATTGTAAGCCCAACAAGAAATTTTAAACTATGTAATTGAGAGGTAATTTTATTTTATAAAATAATATTGCTTGTTCAATTATAAAAAATTATATTAGTTTTATATATTAAATTATCTAAATGATATTATTAATATTTTTGTATGGCTAAGTAATATTTAACTTTAATTATTTTTTTTAAAAATGTTTATGTGAACAATAGTGATTGACGATTCACTTAAGGGTTAAGATTAGTTTATGTATAATGTAAAATATAATAAAATTTTAATATTAAAATTTATGCATGAAATTGATTTATGAGGTTAAGATTAGGACGACCAAAGTGTTGAATGCTATTATTTTCTTAAAATCTTTTGCAGCTTCAATTCGGTTATCAGCCCCTCTTGAACGTTGCACATAATTAAGAAACACTTTACATATTTTACGCACCTGTGACGGTAGAATAGAATTAGATAAAATAAGCGACCCAAATAGGATCAACTAAATTACTTTTCTTTATTGAATTCAGGTCACAGTTCCTCATCAGTTTACTAGATGAGCCAACTTTTCATCAGAGATTATTTACTTTACATTGATAAAAACTTAATTTTGACTGTATTTTGTAAACAGTAATACACATTCCATGTCTAAGATTAATGGTCCAATTCTATTATAAAAAAGACCAATGGTCCCAAAAAAAAAGACATGATTCAGCTTGAATTGTTGTCTCACCTCTTCATCAATCTAGTAAACGAGTCAAATTTAACTTAAAATTTATAAAATTGGTTGAGATTTAGCATGAATTGTCTGACTGTTATCTAATTTTAATTCCCCTCGCTAACGGGCAATAAGCATGTTTTGCTCATAAGAATCTAACGACAATTAATAAATCATTTTGACAGCAACTCAATTACATTCATGCTTTAGCCAAAAGAATTACACGGTTACATATAAATAAGTATTTCTATTTAAAGGAGATTATCATGATAAAATTTTCAAAAAATTAATTTTATATATGAAAATAATTTGTACTTTTTAATAAAAATATTTTATATTTATGCAAAAAATAATTTAATTAGTAGTACAACATCTTTCTATTTTTATATAATAAAATAGTATTTTATCTTTGGCTATTTGTATTCTAATTTTTATGTTAACTGCTGTAGGCCTGTAAATGGGTCGGATCTTGATCCGATCCGTGATCCGAACCAATTATCTTATGAAACAAAATAAATTTTTGACCCGCACGATTGTTCCGAAAATCCGACCCGCTCCGTTTAAGTATTGCCGGGTCGAATCCGGATCAATGCTGATCCGATCCGAAAAAAATCCAATCCGAAATTTATAAGTATGAAATTATTTTACGTACTTATATATTTATTATTTAATTGCATATGTTAATTGTTGTTTTATTTTATGAAAGTTTTGAAATGTAACTGAGATTTATAATTATTAAAGAGGCTATTATAAATTATTTTAAGTGTAATAACCAGGAAGTGCTTGTATTGTGAAATGGGATAAATAACTACAAATATTTTTTTACTGTTAAGATAAAATATTTAGTGCTAGTTTTAACAGAACTGCACTTTATTTTTTGTGTAATATTTTCATTCAACTGTTGGTTCTATGTTTTGTAATATTGTAATATAATGCTGATGTCAGTGATATGATCTTTAAATATTTATATATTATCCTTATATTTTCTACTACAACGAATTTATATTGTAAATTTTAGTAATCAAAATTTTATTTAAAAATATAAGAATATATATACAACTAATAGTTGTAGTCATTGAAAAAATAGTGTTAAATTTTGTAAAAAAAATTTCGGGTCGACCCGAAATCCGATCCGAAAATCCGAACCGTGGCAGGTCATGGAAAGGATCTGGGTTGACCTCGATCCGATCCGATTTTTAATCCGATCCGGATATATTGGAATCGGATCCGGGTCGGCGTCAACCCGATCCGGATCCGATCCGTTGACAGGCCTAAACTGCTGCACTCCTGCAGAGGTAGCCACAGAAGTTCTGCAGAAGCAACCACAGTGATATAACAGATTTCTCAAAGCTTGTTATTTCTACTGTAGCTGATTTTGATTTATAAGAGACAAATATTCCTATAAATGTGAAAATATTGAAATCTGGTGTTGTACTCAAGAAATATATTCAATTCAACTTATACAATGGATAGATAAGGCAATGTATAAACGTGTTATGGAGAGTGAAAATAACAAAGGCATAGATACAAACATGATATACAAAGATTAAGCTAATAATATGATCTATAATATATGGTTCGTATGCACAACACCTATATATAAGTTAAACAAACAAGGCTGATAACTTGAACATTGACTTCAAATTGAATCATTTTCAATAACTAGAAATAACGTTTGATTTCAAGTTGAGGCTCACTTGTTTGAATTCAACTCGATGCCAGCACTAAATTGAGGCATCAGCTACTAGCTTACCTTTGCACTAAAGCCCCACACTGAATCGACGTCATCGCTTGCATCAAAAGCTGCACCCCAGGATGGATCATCAGTGAACTTATCACCGGAGAATGTGGATTCAGCACCACCACGATCACTACAAAAGCCGCTTAAGGTGTTAGATTTTTAGTGGAAGGGAAACTAATCATTCCAAATCCTACATAAACATTTGATTTTTCATCATACTAGAGTCTATCAACTCTGTTATGATCTCTTATAAAACAAAAAAAAAAAACTCTGTTATGATCAATATTAATATCCTTCTCATCTAACAGTAATTCAGTCCATGATAACAAAACTTGTGCCTTCACATTTAACTTCTTGATGATATGCACACCTTACTGTAAAAAAATGCAAGAAAACAAATTTCTTGAACAATGGAGATAATACAATGTAGATGAAAAGGGCAAATTTTCTCCAACCAATCTCCTGAGATGTTGGACTGATGTGAAACATCCTCCAAGGTGCAGAATCCTGTATATGCGGATTCACAGATGATATAATAGAAAGAGAAAAATGCCCATACACAAGGAAAATACCGAAAGGTTTTAACTACTATTTATTTAAATAAATACACACAAAACACAGGTATTTATGACACATGAGAAAAAAATAATGATTAATCATCTCCAAGTAAAGGTATTTGCATGTCTGCCACCAGATTTATTAATACTTTTGGTCGAGGTGGGGGGATTTATGTCTATTTCAAATCTCGTATGTCATATGAATAAAGTAAGCAATAACAGCTTTCCAAAAAATTTTGGAACCTCTAATATGGCACCTTAGTGAATGATGAAATTATAATTAGTTCAACACTTACTATGAAAGAAATCTATCATATGAAGAGAACTTTTTCATTGACTATCAACCTACCACAATTCTCCTTCCAGGTTTGAGACTGGCTAACAAAATAAAATACAATAAAATTCAATAAAAGTGGAGTTGTGAGGGAGCTTCTCCAAGACTAGTAGAGAGGGAGCTTACCTGGAATTAAGGGATCTCGACTTTGAATTCACACCGCAATAATTTCTAAATGGGGTATAGGGAATCACAGTATTTGGGCCAAAAAATCATATATATATACATATAGATTAAAAAAAAGAAAAAAAAAGTGGAGTCGTGAATTTTTATTGTCAGAAATTTAATAAGGGGTATTATAGTGAACTAGAAACAACAAGATGAAGGAACAAAAGTAGCTAGAGTTTGAACAAGAAAAGCATCTTGAACAACTGTGATAGCTGAATTACCTATCAGATAATACCAATAGTTCTTTTTTATGATTTTGATAGATGTATCATAAAGTTTATTTAAGACTATAGGAAAGGAAAGTACAGAGACGGTACTTCATGAAGTACCTATTACTACTGGCGCTTCCCCAGCCCATTTGGATAGGAACATTCACTCACTCATGTGGGGTGAGGGATACAAGCCACACTACCACAAATAATTCAAGTGGAGAAGGAATAGCAGATATGAATAAAAAATACCTATGACTATCTTCACCATGGGGTGATATATCATGCATTTCCAAGTTAGTGGGGTGAAATACTTGAGATGACGCTCCAAATATACTTGTACCAGGACTGCCAGGAGGGCTCCTAACTTATCCATATTCACTCTGAGCATAGACTGATTCACCATGACTCTTTGTAATCCGTCCAACTTCATCTGAAAACTTCTCATCCATGCTATAGGGAGGGAGGGGTGATGCAGGAGAAGAAGCCACACTGGTAGAGGCTTTGTCATCCCATGCTATAGTTTTGACTTTTGAAGGTGCGACATTACATTACTTCCCACTTGGGCTGAAAGATCTTTCGCAAAGGAAAAGCCTGAAACCAAATCACAATGGCACAAAAGATGCTATCATTGCTGAATCTTTCAAAAACAAACACAAAGATAGAAAAGTACTTGATTCATACTATCAAAAAAAAGTATTCAATTCAATGAAGGGGTTTGTGATCATAGACAAGATCACTGTAACAAATAGTTTCATATAAACATAGCCATAAGATCTGGTTTTAATTGCATAAAGCTGCAAAATACATTATCAGCAGGCACAACATTTGGCCATATACATGGGAGAAGCACAAGGCTGGATATCCTGGGAATTTTTGTATGACAACCCCCAACTATTTTGGGATTACGGCTTCCTTATTGTTGTTTATATGGGAAAGAACTACCAAGTCTCGTGCTACATGACAAAAACAGAAACGGGGAAAAGGAATAGCTAAATCTTCATCAGCTTTCAATATATTTCATTTTGGTTGTTGCTATGGTTGTTGCCATCAGTTCTGAACAAGGTATTAGCAATTATTAGCTTCATGAGTTGTCATTATATTTGAGCCTCATCTTAATTAAAGAAGGCAGAACAGACAACATTCCATGACAACGGCTCAATGAGGACTGAAGCTTTAGTAAATATGAGAATCTGGATTTTACCTTAGGCATACCATCCACTTAATGGAACTCAATCAAGCAATATTTATTATTAACAGTAACAATCCAAGAACAGTTCAGTGCACTGAATCATAAGCAGAGCAGTTGCAGACACCAATAAATGTCATGCCAACAGTAACAAATAAACAGGACAAAAGAAGAAAATACTATGAAGCATATCATTTCTTATCACGTTTTTCTTCCATATTTCTTTTATACCCAAGTATGGCTCACAAAAACAATCAGATAAGTGGTGTATGGCTGTCTAACCACATTCAGTAAGGCCAATAAAGGAAATAATAACTTCATACAAATACAGCTTGGCGGTTTCATGCAAAGTAATCAGATTAAGTACAATGATGTCGCATAAATAATCATCCAAAAACAGTACAAGCATTAAAGACAATATAAACAATATCCATTATTTAGTAGATGAATTGAGTTTGTTAACATCTTTTCACATGCTTCTCTATACAAAAAATAGTGTCATATTTATGAAAGAAAAAAGAATGGTTGTGTTCTCTATGCATATGGTGTTCAAAAAATAACTTTGCATGCCACATTTGTACTCAAAATAAAAAGAGCATCTACTACCTGCACAATAGAGTAAGAAGGATGTTTTATTTTGCGACCAATTGTTACATTAGCAATGCAGGTATCAAAAACATTTCAAAAAGCAACACAATCTCATCAGGAGAGGTGGTTTTTCAGTTGAATTACTTTGTCTCCCTTATATCCACTGATTGGTGTTTAAGACAACACAAAATCAGATAGGCAGTGAAACATCAAAATAAGAAATTCTCTGGAAGAGATTCTCATTATGCAAAAAATTTACCCTCATCTTCAAATTTATCCCAATCTTGTGCACCGTCTTGTATACCAGATTGCCAACCTTGAATAAATAGCATAGACAGTAGAGTTCAAAACTTCTGAAAATACCAAGATTGAATACAGTAGAATTCATCATAAAAGCAACAACCAAGCACATCAAACTGTTATAGCTCAAGTGCCTTTGGCAATAAGCGAAAGCTAGCAAACAAGACTAACAGGAATTCTAAGGGAACAGGCATCAACCGGGTAACTTGGGATATTAGTCATGATCACAGCTGACAACCTTGAACACTGCATAGGAAGGATTTTGATCCTTAAGAAATATTAAATAGAACTCATTATTGAATCAAATGTTGAATCCAAATAAGAAAATGTATTTAGTTCTGAAGTGCAAGAACTGAAAAAGCACAGACTAATTTTCATATTTATTGTTTATTGGAGGTCAGTAGACAACAACCCAAAAAGGATCACAAGCCAAGCCCAGGTGGCTGGTTAAAGATATCTGCAAATGACGGTCATGAGACCTAGTGCTTAACAGAATATATAAATCAGCAGAAGATAACCACATACAGTTCAGACAATTGATAAATGTCTATGTATTAATTTGATAACGGTCATCAATTTAATTCAAATGCACAAAGATTAATGTAAGACAACTCAAGCTTTTGGATGCCAAAACTAATTACCAAAAATTCTAAAGTTAACAGAACAAACGAATATTAAGTTATTAACAGGAATAAGTAAGTACCAAAGGGAAGCTCAACAGTAGAATTAGATTTAACATGTAATCCATGATGTTTGCAGCGTTCAAGCAAAGCTTTCACCAGCCCTTCTAGGTCAGATTGAATCCTATCAGCACGAACCTAAAAGTACAATGAAGAACTTGAGTTGAAAAGCACTGGAGTAAGGAGAAAATAAAAACAATATGCTTTCAAAAATCTACCTGAAGCAGTCCATCAGAACTGCCACCTTTTTCCATATGAATAATTGCATTCTGGAGTTCTAATTTCCTCTCCTACAATGCAATCAGGTCAAATTCCATATACAATGCAGATAAAGCACCAAGTTTTTTTAAAAAAATTGGCATTAAAATGCTTTCCGTGCAACCAAATTTTTCCGTCATACCATATTTTTTTTTGATATTTTTCTGTCATACCTGAAGGTCACGGAAAGTAGCATCTTCCACTGCTAATTTAGAAGCAACTTCAGCAACTTCAGCAACTTGCTTGTATTTTTCTTTGTACTTCTTTGTTAGAGACTCAACCTGCAAGGAAGCACAAAAATTTTACTGCAATAACAATCCATGATAGTAGTTCCAAAATTTAAATGACAGTCTTCCCGTTTTGTGTTCTGCTAGTTCTGCATACACTCCAAGCAGTATAAAATTTCCTTATAACAGCAAAAGTATAACGAATTGCATAATTCAACAAAAGATAATACCACTAGAATATTAACCACCAGAAAGAAACAATTTACGTGAGAATAAAATCAAAATAAGGTACAAGCACTTGAATCAACAAAACTTTATTAAATCCATAACAAACTTGAAAGGAAATACAACTCTGGGCACCCCTCTCCAATGAAAGAAAAACATATAACTAAGTTTATATACAATTTACATTTAGGTTCCTGAAATTATTTCATAATCAAATCCAAGTTGTTAACACTCCCCCTAAAGTAGGTGTGTAAATATGCTTGTTATAAATAGACTCAATCCTAATTTCTTTCAAAAAATTAATTAACAAATTTGCTAATTGATCATTAAAACTAACATATGACAAAATAACTTCTTTGTACTATACTTTCTTCCTAACAAAGTGGCAACCAATCTCTATATGTTGTCCTCTCATGAAAGAAAGGATTAGAGACAATGTGTAAAACAACTTGATTGTTATAGTACAATTTCATAGGTTCGAATTAGCTAAACCCTACTTCCAACATCAATTACTTATGCCATACCAGCTTACATATATAAAAGTGTCATTGCTTTGTACTCTGCCTCAGCACTAGACCTTGCAACACATTCTGTGTTGTTAATGCAAGAGTGGTGAGGAGATCCAAACCCTACATATGTCCAAAGGAGACATGATATTAATAAGACCATGAGAGTCAAAGTCAACAAGGACCGTCAATAATTGCTCTTAAGACCTAGGTCGTGGAAGAACCCATGAGCCAGCTCACACCAAAGAAAGCTTCCCCACAAGATTCCTTTTAAGCCTTAAAACTATCTCGTGAATTAAACATAAAACATGCATAAGGACCTTTCACATGCCCTAACTCATAGGCATGGGCAAGAAGCCGATGTAGCAATACCCCGACATGGCGATCCCACATGTGATCTCAAGTCTCCTCAAAGCAAGATCTTGTCTGTTATCTATAAGCACGAACACGATACGACACGACACGACATAGTGATTTTCCAAAACATAGACATTATGAAGCATGGACACGACAAGGGAACATAGGGACATGGGGACAAGACACGAAGTGATATGGCGATACGATAATTTTTCAAAACAGACACGACATGACATGTCAAATACAATAATAATAAAATTAACAATTTATACTCAAAAAATAAATAAAACATAAAATAAACTTGAATTTTTAAACATAAATAACTTGTGAGTAACACAAAAATCCCATAAGATCAAGATGAGAATTTGAGAAGAAACATCAACATTGAAAAGATTTGGGATGTAGATTTATGGTTCACTTTACAAAGTGTGAGAAAATAAGAGAATATAATTTTTGCTTGCCATGACAACTATGGTGAAAGTGATAAGAAGATGGGGTAAGAGCTCTTGGCGTTGAGGATGAGAAAAGAACAAGTAAAGCTAGAATTTCAAACTTTTTGTGATTGGTTCATTTTCGTGAGATTTGACGACAGTAAGAAAGAAATTTGATTTATCTTAGTTAGCTTAGAATTTTGACTTATATTAAGTAAAATTTTAATAATAATACTAAGAGATAGATTTTTAGTTTTATTATATATAATTTTAATAATAATAAAAATTTTAAATATTAATAAAAAAAATAAAGAGGAAGTAGATGTATCTATAAGTTTTATTAAAAATATAATATTAATAAATAAATTTAACATTAATATTAAATGTATTCAATTCTATTTTATGTCTCAGAAGTGTCCTGTGTCTCAAGGGTGTCTTGCATCTCAAAAGTGTCCAAGGTATCCCCAAGTATTCTCGCGTGTCCAAAAAGTGTTCTTTAATTTTTTTTTACTATTATTTTATAAGGACATGTCACGTGGCGTGTTCGACACAGTGTCCCCGTGAATCCCCTCGTGTCCGTGTGTCCGACACGAGCACGACGTGATTTTTATGAAGTGTCCATGTTTCATAGTCTGTTATGAAAATTAGCAAAAGTGACACTTGGGAACTTGTCACTACCTCACGTAGTAGTGCGTGGCAGCAATAACAACCTTCAACCACCATCTAGCTAAAAAAGACGTCGCCTCTTGAACGTTCAACCAAAAGGGGTGACTCGTGGGCTTAGAAACTTATCTGTCAGGGAGGGACTACAGCCTTACACAACTCTATGTGGAAGATTGGCAGTGGTGGCAATACCAAAGTTATGGATGACGCCTGGGTTGACTCCAACCCCTTCTTAAGGTGGCCTACCTTCATCAATACTACTGAACTGCCCCTCTTGAACGTTCAGCAGCTCCTCCAGGCGAACGGTGAATGGAACCATTCTCAGCTTCATAAATTCTTTGGCCCAGAGTTAGTGTTGAGAATAGGTAAGCTAACGAGGCTCGACAAGGAGGAGAGGGACAGCCTTATTTGGCTTAAATCTGATTCTGCAAAATCCCCCACCACAGCTCTGTATAGAGATCTCTTCCGTGGCAGAGAGCTCCCACACAGCTGGGTCTGGAAGTTGCGCGCGCAGCCCCGCTTTGTCACCTTTCTCTGGAGGATTTGTTGTGACGCTATCCCCACTTTTTCCTGGCTCAAGCGTAGGCGTCTGCGGGAGTCTAACAGATGCCCGTGGGGATGCTCTGCTGAAGAGGACGTTCAACACTTTGTCTGTGAGTGCAACTTCACTTGCGCAGTCTTTGATGCCCTACAACAAGAGGGGGCGGAGATAGCAACAGGGGTTGATGTTGTACTACCAGAAGAGGCCGATTGTGAGCTACCTGCTAGCACCTCCACATCCCAGCCGCATTGCCCAGTCAGACGGAAGTGCAGTAAAAGAAAGGCTACCATCACAGATGTGCCGAATGCTAAAGCGCAGAAACTACAGTCTGCAGCCCCCTTTCCAGCTGTAGCTCCCTGTCCCGCTAGCACTGTTTGCCTCCTTACCTTGCAAGGCTCGGGGCAGAATTCGTCCAAGAGAAAGCGCGATGTTGGCCCCATCACTCTGAACCCTCTCAACTGGCATGATGATGGAGACATATCACGCCGAAAAACACTCAGACCTGCTGACAACAGCAGGGACCCCATTTATACTAACTTTTTTTCTGCAGGTTGCGGTGATTTCAGTACCAGTCTGGGGCCGCGAAACCGCCTCCCATCAGCTGCTTCGTGCGGTGCGCAGCCCCGGGCAGCTACAACTACGATAGCAGCAGCTCAACCTGCTGCTGCCGCAGGATCCACAGCAGCAAAACCTGTTGCTGCTGCTGTAACAGCAGCAGCACATTCTGCTGCTGCTGCTGCTGTTATCGCAGCAGCAACATCAGCTGCTGCTGTTATCGCAGCAGCAACATCAGCTGCTGCTGTTATCGCAGCAGCAACATCAGCTGCTGCTGTTATCGCAGCAGCAACATCAGCTGCTGCTGATGCAGCAGCAGCAGCAACAGCACTTCCAGCTGCTGCTGCAGCAGCAACAGCACTTCCAGCAGCAGCTGCTGCTGCAGCAGCACTTCCACCAGCAGCTGCTGCTGCTGCAGCAGCAGAACTTCCACCAGCAGCTGCTGCAGCAGCAGCAATTCCAGCTGCTGCTGCAGCAACTGTACCTGCTGTAGCAGCAGCAGTATCCATTTCTGCCGCGGCTACCGCAGGTGTTTCTGATGCTGTAGCAGAAGCGTCCCTCCCCGGACACGCCACCCCCACCTTACCATCCTTGGTGGCTGATACGGCAACGGCATCCTCGTCATCCCCAGCTCGCGATGGTCATCTACTGCAGATTTTTCTCAGCAACTTGCAGTCACGAGTCCACAAAAATCCAGCCGATCCTCAGGCAATCCGAGCGGTGGCTGCTTTGTACCACTCTTGGCGAGCTCGCAACGGACGCGTCCACAACAAATCTTTCCCGTTGCCTAGAGTTATCGCTGCACTTGTTCATTTTAGCGAGGCCCAAGAACAACCTTCTTCCAACGTGGGGAACTGGGATCCCAACAGCCTTGAAGGCTGCTGTTACCCCTCTGCTTCCCATTGGGATCCCCCACCCCCACGATGGATTAAGGTGAACTTCGATGGCTCTGTTAAACAGAACGGTGCGGCAGGTGCAGGTGGAGTTGTTCGAGATCATCAAGGGAATTTCCTAGCAGCTATTGGTTCCAAGCTCTACACTCTTGCCACTTCGACAGCAGAAATGATGGGAGCCCTCATTGCGGTGACAACCGCCCAGGAGTGGGTGGCTATGGCGGACGGGATTTGGATAGAGGGCGATTCAGCCACCACTGTTGCGGACCTTCAGCGAGCAGCCAGACGACACCCTTCTGACAGGACCACGGCCCGGATTGCCGAACTTTTTTGCACCTTCAAGGCTTATAGAGTTACTCATGTATATAGAGCCGCTAATAAAGCGGCCGATTTTATTGCTTTCTTTTCTTGCTTAGATGACATAGAGTGGCGAAGGGGCATGTCCCTCCCACTCGATTTTTGTGCGATCCTCGACGAGGATCGAACCTTTTGTACCTAATGTATCTTTTTTACTGTTATAGTATTATAGGCTACGGCCGAATTTCAAAAAAAAAAAAAGACGTCGCCATATCAATGCTACTCAAAAACATGGCAAGATACAATTAATCCACGATTGCGGCTAAGTTCGAAGTGATCTAATTCTTTTCCAACAGGTACGAGTAACAAGGTCGAGCCCTTTCTCACCAGTTTCTTCTCCATCCTAAGGAATTTGTCACTAGACTCATACTCATCAATTGCCTTCTCCCTAGTCTAAGTCAGCTCCTCAACCAACAGTGCCCTTGATGAAGATGCCTTTAAAGTGGTTGGTTTGTCCTTCCGCTCTTTTTTTATACCTCTGATCATGGCCAGAAGAGTGAAGCTGAAACTATTCCTCTCATATACTTCTCTAACTTGATAATGGACTCCTAATAGGCAGTCTCTGTTTAACATGATTCCCATATGCTTGATGGCTTCATCACACTCTTTTTCCATTTTCTTTAGCCCCTCAGACATACACTCTTGGATCTTTAGATGATCTCATGCCACCTGGAACGCTGCCTTGTTCGTGAGTTATTGCTCTAAAGGCTTTAAACCTTTCGACCACAATAATCAGGTTCTTGTTCTTCAGCTCTACAAAAGCCACTTACTTGGCTAGTCTCTCGTTCTTTACAACAATTTGTTTGGCTAACTTTTGTTGTTGGTCAGCCCTTCGCATTGCACTCTTTAAATACATGTTTTCTTGGAAGAGCAAAGGCTGACCTTAAGGTCCTGTTTGGTGCGATGATCAAAATGGTACTAGTTTAAAAAACAATAACAATAATAATAAATAAATTTTTTTATCATTCTACACAAATTCTAACATAAAAAAATATTATTTTACTTCACATGCTTAATAATTTTCAATAAAAATATCGACTTTATTTCACATCCTAGGCCAAAATACTCTTATTGAAAATTATTAAGTATGCGAAGTAAAATAATATTTTTTTTATATTAGAATTTGTGTAGAATAATTAAAAAAATTTATTTGTTATTATTATTATTATTTTTTAGACTAGTACTATTTTGATCCTCGCGCCAAACAGGACTTAAGAGAGGAGAGAAAGATCTGAAAGATTGTGAAGTGCCTTGTCCTCCAGCTTGTCGTACAGCATTCCCCAAACTATCTGTCAACGACTGAAGGAGGACTTGCTAAAAAACAACTGGCCACATTCGTCATGAAGGAGAAATGATGAGAACTCTCAGAGCTATAGAAATTAATAAGGAAGCAATCATCTTCGACTACCCAAAGATTCTCTAAATCAACACTGAAAGGGCCTATGGCACCAACCATTGTCTCAAAAGGAGAGTAGGAGCGACAACAAAGCACTCTTACAAGGAGGGTGCAATGCCAAGGCCTCCTCAACCTCTTTCTCCTCATCTATTTCTTCTTCCTCCTCATTTTCTTGCTCTTCTCTTACCTTAGCTTCTTCTTCATCTCCCTGTTCATGATCCTCTTCATCTTGAATAAGGACAATTTGCAAGCTCGACAATTCCCAATGAGCCACCTTCTCCTCAATAGGGCGAGACTTGGGCTTGCAGGTGACTTTAGCAAGACTTGGGCTTGTAGATGCCTAAAGCCCTTAGCTGGCCCTTCAGAGGGTTTAAGAACTTCAACACCTTTGTTGTCTTTTCCCTAAAAGCAATCTTTGTCAACCACTCAAAGTCGTCATAAACTCCTTGAGATCGACTTCCAATTTTAGTAGGAAAGCTCGCATCAGCACCATAAAGAATTGGAACCCCTAGGATCTCTATGACCTCGGAGTACACCTCATCCTCTGGTCAGAGATGCCATTCTTGTCCTCCATCTTATAGACAAAGAAGTACTTATACCTCTAGTCAGCATGAGATAAGTCATTTGCATGAAGACTAGTCTATGCCTTTCCCTCAGAAACAAACAACCTAGATATAAGTTATAACAGGTTGGTAGCCCACTTCGAAATTGCCCTGAATAGGTCCATGGAGAAGCTGATTTTGAACATCTTGAGAGCGCGGGTGAAGGCATGGATGTGTGCTATGAAGTTGACAAACATGAGTAGATCTGCGTAACGTCATCATTCAGACCATGAGTACATCTTTGTAGCATCACCCCTTCAAAAAACAAAAAAAAAAAGGAAAAAAAATCAAAAGAGGACAAGAGAAGTAGAAGTCTCCATCAACCTCGACGATGATAGTTAGCAAGAAAGCGTCGAACCTGCTACTTCAGGCAACAAAGACCCAAGAGGCACCAAGAAATCCTCGTCCTTCAAATGGTCGACAACAATCAAGCAGCAGATCATGTTGTCTCCACCCTGTATACCGCTTGATGCACCCAGGAAGCTCACCACAGGTTCCACATTACTAAGTCGACCTGTCTTCATGGCGCTTTCCAAATCTTTCCCCCTAGAAACTCTCAGACACTAACAGCTTGCAAGATTGTATTGATGGGATCTCCCTTGGCTCCTAGGTTCTCAATCTCTTTAAATAAAAGTCTCCTATCATCCTAAACCTTCACTAATTGAATTCTCAACTTAACCAAATATTGATCCCTTTGAGTAATAATACTCTATTCTTAAGCATCTCCTAATCTTTGGCGTCAAGCTTCTTGATGGGCTCTTCAACAAATGTTGTCTACAGCATTTCACTTGAGTGGAGAGCGTCTTGAGTAATCTCCTCCTTTGACTTGCCAGCCTTAACCTCCTGATAGGCCAAGTCATGCTCCTTTCTGTAACTCAAAGCCATGCTTCAAGGCCCTCCTCTCTTATACAATAAAGCTCAGCAAGCTCCTCAGGAGAAGACCATGATAAGGGCTCAGATGGGACTTCCATGTCACAGGCTAATAAGCATTAAGGGAAGAGACTAGCAAACAAAGCACAAATAAGTTTCAGCTTCCTGCATTTCAACTAGAAATTTAACGCAGCAAAAGTTTGAATTGACTTTACTGGCTCAAATTCAGAAAACAGAATCCCTTATCACCCAAGCTGTTTCATGAAGAATTGAATGAAAGGGCTCACTTGACTGTAAGGAGTAGGTAACTCGTTCCATATCTTTATTTCTATTGCATTCTATCTCATCGTATCATATTCTGTTCTACAATATTTTAGAATCACCATCAATACCTTGGCATAGATCCGAGATAATCTCTTGTAAATAGTCCCGTGGCTATTTACAACTATCCAATTCAGGATTATCAGATGAAGTACTAGCAGTGCATAAGTTAAGCTTTTGTTAAATCTTTAGTTACAAACCTAAAAGCTTAAATCTTGAGGATCACTAGTGTTTGAACGTGAGATCTCTCGCTTGGATACCAAGTTCAATCTTTAGTTACCATATGAGTAATCAGTTGTTAAGATTAAATCAAGAAGTTCATACCACTCCATCGCGATTCCTTTGCCAGAGTAGAGCCGCAGCTTGGACCAGTGAATTTGAGAGCCTCTTCCTGGCAAGTTCCCAAACAACATTTTTGGCTTTCACATGATCTATGCTAAGATCAGCAGGTATTTTCACATAAACTTCTTCTTCATCGAAAATGCCTTTGCCCAAAGAAAAGATCTCCTCTACAGTTTTTCTGAACAAATTCTCACGCGAGGATTCAAATATCATGCTATCTAGATCAACACTAGCTGCTTTCAATTCCCGAACCTGTTGGATACCTATCCTCCCCTGGCTTACAGTTGTTTCAATCGCAGCAGCCATCTTTGTTGTGGTTATATTCTTTATAATTTTTTGTGCATATTCTGCGGGCAATCCTACTTGCTTCTGAACTTCATTAAGCTGATCAATCTTTGATTTAGTCAACTGCCCATCAGCCAGAATTACCTCAGCTTGCTTCATGAATGCCTGTTCAGCCAAATTATTATGACTTTCCCCAATCTCTTTAGGATTCAATCCAAGTATTCCACCAAGCTGATTCAACAAAAGATACTTTGTATTGTCCTTCTTTGTTGTGCGGTGCCCCAAAAGGAACAACAGTTACCTCTTCAGGAAGACAGAACAGAAGATATGTCCTATAGAGGTCAGCTCCCTCTCTCTCTGGAAGGTCATCCTTGAGAGTTATTTCTGTCTGTCCTCGCTTTCCAAGCTTTGATTCAAGCTCTTTGCTGGGTCTAGTCTTTCTCAATGTCTGCAGCGCCTCCCAGTCATCTTCTTCCTCTACTTGCTTGGAATCATCCTTAGCAGGTTCTGAAGAAGTTGTAACGGGCTCACCTTTTATGTCGGACATTAGTTCAATGACGACCAAAGTGTTGAAAGCTATCATTTTCTTAAAATCTTTTGCAGCTTCAATTCGGTTACCAGCCCCTCTTGAACGTTGCACATAATTAAGAAACACCTTGCGCACCTGTGACAGTGAAATAGAATTAGATGAAGTAAGCGACCCAGGTAGGGTCAACTAAATTACTTTTCTTTATTGGACTCAGGTCACAGTTCCTCATCGGTTTACTAAATGAGCCAACTTTTCATCAGAGATTATTTACATTGATAAAAATTTAATTTTGACTGTATTTTGCAAACAGTAATACACATTCCAAGTCTAAGACCAATGATCTAATTCTATTAAAAAAAGACCAATGGTCCAAAAAAAAGAGACAGTTCAGCTTGAGTTGTTGTCTGCTTCACCAATCTACTAAACGAGTCAAATTTAACTTGAAATTTATAGAATTGGTTCAGATTTGGCATGAACTGTCTGACTGTTATCTAGTTTTGGTTCCTCTCGCTGGCAGGCGGTGAGCATGTTTTGCTCATAAGAATCTAACGGCAGTTAATAAAATATTAAATAGTGCTTTGCTAGCAATAGCCATAGTAGCTTCCTTCGTCAGGCGCAAACCATGGGAAACTTTTCTCATAAATACTCTATCATCCGCATCATAACCATCAACGGTGCGATTGCATCATTAACAACCTGCATTATCATTTGAGATTCCAATAGTACTACCTTTAATTTCAGAAACATAAATATGAAACACTTTTCTTTCTCACCAAAAATTTCTTTCAAATTACGCATGTGATTTTTTCTTTTTAATTTCAAAAAAAAATAAATTCATAGTTCTTTTCTACAATTTCTAACAGACTTAATCATAGCCCCTATTCATATTCACACGGCTTCCTTTAACCAAGCAGCATTTAATGACAAACCTTATCCTATCCTCTCTTTTTTTTTCATTTAACCAAGCAAGTTCATTGATACGCTTTTTCAAATAAGCGGCCTCAAATATCAGCATGAGCAGTATCAACAGTTTACTGTGAAATGCAAAGAACTCTGATTCTCAGGAAGTCCTCACTCAGCTCACCATCAGCAACAGACTACTGCAACTTTTGCCCGTAAATATCAGAACAAGGAATAAAATTGAGATTAGCAAAACTCTCTGTATCAATAAGTTCATATCCACAACAAAAACTGCCAAAATACTAGTTCTCTCTTGTTAAGAATTTGCTGACCGCGAATGCATGATAAGTCAAGTATGAGAAATATGCAAAAAAATCAAGAACACTCTCAGAAAGTAAACATTCTTAAACATCCATATTTACCTTTTTTTTGCGCCACACATCGTTTTACATCTTTCATCTATGCGTGCTGCGGAAGATAAAATTGAAGTTATGTTCCATGCAACTTCACAAAATCTCTCAAAATATATTAAATGTTTCAATAAATGAAAAAAAAATTATATATATAGTAAGATACTTAGTTACCTGGAGAAGAAACTGAGCAAGCTTCAAATAAAAATCTGGCATTAAAGCCCTTAAAATAAAAAGAGGCGGTACCGGGTTTCCTTGATCAAGAGTCATAGAAAAATTGGAAATCACTTGTGCAGAATTGTTGAAACTCATATAAACCTATGTTAATGAAAACATATTAATTAGCAAACGTACATTTCTATCATATATGAAATTATCTAACAATTAAAGGACTACCTCTTTCCACCTATCTTCTTTTGCATGCATATGTAGATTTCTATAAAGTCTTACTAAATCAGTAGTAGACCCAAAATAATCAAAGGAGCGTGTGCCTCCACATATTATTTTTCTCAGGGTAGGTGTGAACAACCCCGTCCAATCCCATACAGCTAATTGCGCTGACGGTAAGGCTCGTATAGTTTGTGCTAATAAGATTTTAGTGCGCCTTTTCTCCCGTGACCATAACGCTGGATGCGATAACAACTGATCACTGCAAATTAAGGTAATTATCTACATATTAAAATGAAATTTTTTAAAGTTAATTTTTTAACAAGAGAAAATTACCAAGTAGTACTATTATTTTGTTGATTGAAGAAATCAAAAATTTCAGTATTCTTTCTCAAATGCTGACAAGCATCATCCCAAATATATTTCTTTATGGATTGGAGAAAGTTAGATAACTCCATATTTTGTCTTCGCCCTAAAATCACATATTAAAACATTAGTATATGCAAAATAACTTAAAAACATAAAAAGTATTGTTCACATACTTTTATTTGATAATATATATAAACAGTGTAATACTTACTTACTAGAGTAGCTGAATCATGGCTTATCAATGCACAATTTATTAAACGTGCATTAATCTTATCATTCTTGCGTTTGCAAACAACAATAGACTGTGCTGATAAGTCTCCATGATATTTTCCGGAATTGTGTATCCATTGTATAGCTTTTAAACAACACCTGAAAAAATATATCTAATACATAACAGTTTACATTGTAAAAAATGAATAATAAAAACACTGACCTTAAGATTTTGATTAATTCCGTTGAAAGTGAAAAATCTTGATTAAAATAGTCTTTAAACAATTTAGGTTTCTCCCGGATATATTTCACAAAAGGTTTTTCAAATCTTGGATACACCAACTGCTGATTCCTAAGTATTCCCAGTGGATTTAAAAAAAGTCTGTTTGGACAGACTTTAGAAGCCATCATTACTTGTGAGGCAGAAAGAACATCCACAACAGTACATGGCACACCCTTGGCACTGCTACTGTTATATAATGATCCTAATGTGATCCCAGTCATCAAAACTTTTTCCTTCTCAAAATACCAAATCTTTTCCTGCAAAACTTAGATTTTATATATATTAGTTATTGATAGTAAACAAAAAATCAACTTTCAAAAACTAAACAAAAAATCATTAACATGTAATATCATAGTATGCACAATTGAAGAAAACATCTATCAGGACACTAAATATGTTAATAATATATGTATATACATATAAATGTATATTTATATATGTATGTTAAATAAATATAAATATACATTTATATAGATCTAGATCTCCAAAACAAAATCTTAGGACATTCGATCTTTTGATGAATAAGGTGCTGGAGAAAGCCAACAAAGACCTCTCCTTGATTGGCCTATGTTTAAACAACATGAAGAAGCAATTGAGCCTACTAATCACCTTCCAACTAGCACACATAAAACGCAAAGGAAACACCTTAGCCCACTCTCATGTGACATGCTCAATCACTTTAGAATTGAATTTTGGATAGAAGAAATTCCTGTTTTCCTCAATTAGCAGGAAGTGTAAAAAGAGAAATTCATTATATATATGTTGACGTAAGAAGGAGTCCGAGAGACAGCAGTACGCAGAGAGCTAAGCCTGATGATTAAGGCTCAATTAAGAGTAAAGAACATTCAGAAAAGCACACAAAGATTTAAGATGGTTCAAGAATGAAGCTCCCCTACGTCCATCGAAGTATCAGTGAGTGATTTAACTAAAAATCAAGGGATCTGGTCAAAAGACCAGTACAGAAAAGGAATTACAAGGATTCTCTTTTTTTCTTATCTGTCCTTATCTATCCTCATCTACGTCTCTCTAGTTCTGCCCAGAGGTATTTATAAGCTGGTGATAGTGGAGCTCTGCGTGATCTCCGGAATGGGCTACTGTGCTTATCTGTTAAACCCATACCAGCGGTCCCACCACTATCGGCCTCTAGGAGAACTGCAGGTAAAGGATGGAGCATGCTGTTTCTTGATCCTTGCGACCCGTGGAAATGCGTACCGGCTAAAGCACGCGGGTCCTTGGTTTGTGTGATCAGTGAGAATGCGTGGAAATTGTGCTGTCGGGAAGTATCATAGCCGATGTTGGAAGACTACAGCATGAACATCGTGGCCGATGTTTGAGGGAGGTTGGAGATATACCGTAGCCGATGTTATGAGTGCTGTAGCTTAATCCTCGCAGACGATGTTTTCAGGAATTAGCAGAGAAGGAGAAGAAGAAAAAGGTGAATAAGAAAAAGAGAAGAAGGAAAGGGAAATTGGGGAAAAAGCTATTTTCTCTCTCCCTCTCTTTGCTAGTGTGAAGAAAAGGGAAAATTTATTCATATTATTAAATAGGTAATTTTGTCCCTCTAATTTTGTGCTTATGAAATACGATATTATTAAAAATGAATTCATGCGGTGAAATTTTGAAATAAATCTTCTGATTACTTTTGCTGTTATTTTGATCTATTAAGTGAGATTCAAGTTACAATGGAATTTCAGTAGACATGTTCTTATGAAATGTATAAGATGAAAAGGCTAAAAATATTAGAGATAAATTGACTAAGAATTCAGGTGATTAAATTGAAGGTTTATCATTAAATAAGTAGCAAACGACTTAGGTGGATAACAATAAATTGTGGTTTAGCTTAAGGTTAAGCTATGTACAGTATTATTTATTATTATTTGGAGATTAGATGAATGATTGGAGAAAAAGATATTATTTGACTAGATTTGAACAAGTATCAATTTATTGATTAAGTGTGAGATAAGAAGGAAAATTTGTGTATGTTCATACGTGAGTTGAATGGAAGGAAAACTATAGATGATATTTTCCATTATTTGTGAAGTTGTGATAGTTGTTAAGAGTGATCTTTATATGTTGTTAAGATAAGTGGAGAAATGAATTGATGGAACTTAAGAAAGTAATTACTGACTTTAGAGTTAGTTAGTAAAATTACATGACGTGAGTTTCTGTTTTATGTATGATGTTTGCAACCTTTGTGTTTAATACTTGATACTAAGAATGAATATGTTGAGTGTGAAGAACATGATATTTAATACGTATATTTCAACATATGTTGGTAATGAGATAATAACCAAAAAGTCAAGATTTATGATATGAAATGTATATGTTATAATTGAGTAATGAGTTGTTGCAAATAGCTTATTTATCTGATAATGAAAGTATGGATATTTGCATACATGATTTGAACGACAAAAATGATTGTTAAAAAGAAAGTAGGTTTCTCACAAGCAATCACACAAACCTAGCTCGAGCTTAAATTAAATGATTTTGGCGTGACAGCGTCCAGTGCCCTTTTGGGCTGATGGGGGTGACAACTTCCATAAAAATGGTTAATGAGGGTCATTGTGAAAGAATTCTTGTGATAATTGACGTGACGGCGTCCCGTAATGTAATTAGAAAGGGTTACGGGGAGGTGACGATCTCCAAAATGACTGAGGCACTTGAGATGATTGGTTGAGAAACCTAAGGCCCATAAATGGAATAAATTGGAATTATTAAATTTTAGTAAAGACATTTATGTTATTGATTCTAGTGTATATCATAAAAGCATGTTTTGCATACATTACATTTATACAGTCCATATGTGGTGTTAAGTTTGATTATTATTATTTCAGATATTATTTTATCTACAAGGTTTGTACTAACAGACTCCTATTATTTTTGGTGGCAGGTTTGGCACTAGAAGAATCACGTGACGTGGTGAGGGATATCAAAGATTGCGGCAAGTAGTTTTAATAATTAAATGTTATATGTTATAAAAAGAAAAAAATGTAAGTTTTGACGTCTCGGTTACTGATAGCTCAACCAGTTGTAAAAGAGAGGCTGGGTATCGGCAACCGAGACGTCACAAGAAAAGTATTTGAAAGCCACTGTCATAAGAAAAATTGGATCTGGCATGGAAACTCTACTAAAAAGTCTGGCCAGACTTCGTCGAAATTTACAGATGGTAGTACTACTAGTTGTTAGTACCATTGATAAAGGTAAGAAGCTTATGACAATAGGCACTTCTGCTTCTAAGTCCAACAGTATCATGTGTTTTGACTGCGATAAAACAAGGCATTGTATGAGTCAATGTCCACAATGTACATTGTTTCTTGGCCATAAGATTGATGCTGAGAATGAAGGAGACACGGGAGATAGCACCAAAGAAAATGACAATTCTACAGAGGATGTTGCAAGTGTAGTTGAAGGAGACAAGGCCTTTTCAATTAGCAGTAATAAGGTGTATCATTGTCAATCCCAAAGTCGAACACGATTGGAGGCGTACAGCAGTTTTTCATACGTATTTCAAATGTGAGATACACAATGCAAGCTGATCATTGATAGCAATAAGTGCATGAATGTTTTAGCAATGTCTAACATCACATGAACGAATCTAAAGGCAAAAACTTACCCACGACCTTACATGGTAGCATGGGTTGATGAGACTATGATCCTTGCAACACAAAGATGCATAGTTTCTATTTAGTTAGGAACATCCTCAAAAAGGATCTGGTGTGACGTTATGTCTATGAATATTGCCCATGTCTTACTTGGCAGATAGTGGCTATATAACTGGGAAATGATTCATTATAGCTGATCAAACACAAATATGTATACTTTTAAAAAAATAAAGTCAAACTTTATCCCGTCAAACCTAAGGAGATTTTAAAATTAAAGACTAAGGAATCATCTGCACCATTGGCGCAAAAAAGCTCTCATCTTCTTAGCTCACATAGGTTTGAGCAAGAAATAAAAAAAGAGATCTCATATTGCATTGGTGTCCTCAAAAGGAAAGACGTACTCTCTAATGATTGCATTCTAGAGGTTGCATGGATGTTATTATCGGAGTACTAGGACCTGTGTCCTAAGGAGTTGCTAGATGAGCACCCTCCACTTAGAGATATTTAGCATGCTTTCGATTTGATCTCGGGTTCATCGCTCCCCGGCCTATCACATTACCGAATAAACCCAACTTAATATGCAGAGCTCAAGAGACAAATAGATGAGCTACTTGGGAAAGGCTTTATCCGCAAGAGCTAGTCCCCATGAACTATCCCTGCATTACTCCTAAGAAAGACGAAAGTTAGCGCATATGTGTTCACACTTAGGAAATTGATAAAATTACCATGAAGTATAGGTCACCCATCTCTAGACTAGATGACATGCTTGACATGATGACAGGAGCCTATAGACTTGAGAGACATATATCACTAGATTTGTATGTGAGAAAGTGATGAGTGAAAGACCGCTTATTGCATCTCAAAAGAGAATGGAAGAATCAACAAATTTTACACTTTATTTGAAGAGTTCCTCCTCTTTGGGACAAATAGATTTCGCCCTAAAGGTGATAACTCTAGGACTTCAGAGTTCAAGGGATCTTACGACTTCCTACAGACGCAAGTCTCTGTAGCTAATTACCCATCCTCTATTGGAGGAATAGAACTTTTGATTAAGAGAAAAGTTATCATATTAAACTGATGGCACAAAGACGAATAGGGATGAAGGAAGAACCCTGTCAAGATCCCATGGTTCCATAGTTCAGGGCTCTACCAATGATCCTAACTCATTTAAACCTTTAGCCAGAAAGTTACAGAATGATCCGTTAAGAAATATGGGTTCCATCGTCTGGAGACATTCCAGTGAATTAGGATGGAATTTGCCATAGAGTTGTTTAAGAGTTAAACTCTATGAGATTCTACGAGTACAATGACTAAAATACATTGGATTGCTTAATCATCATAATCATAGACAATCTGGAGTGCTAAGAGATTTGATGAGGCTTAGCACTGGATTTTTGACTTGAAGGTTAAGGAACTTACGAGAGTTCAACCATCAAATCGATTTCGAAACCCTTGGGCATTAGGAGATTTGATAGGCCTAATACTCCAAGGAGATTTAAATTTGGAACTTGAGCGTTAAGATGTCAGGTTGGATTGAGAACTCTTGAGTGTTAGGGGATTAAGTAGCCTAACATCTCAAGGGAAACTTGAATTTGATTTAGATATGGCTTGGGGTTTGATTTGAATTTGGGTTTGAATTTGATTTAGGTTGGACTTTTGTTTTGAACTTGACTTGAAGAGTTGGACTTGAATTTGGATTTGGGGTATTTGGAGATTTGAGAGGTTTGGACCCCCAAAGACTTGGAAGTTGGAATCTGAATAATTTTGATTTGAAGATATATTAGCTTTGGTTTAAGAATTTGAGAACTTAACTTGAATTACAAGTGTTCACCTCAACGTACTTTGAATGATCTCAAAGTAGAGGGACCTTCTTGTAAATTAGAGATAAAGTTGACCTAAGTAAAATATTCCCATAACACAGGCCCTTCATTATAATTTCTTATACTTTTGAGTTCAAAGTATGGATCATGTGATGCATGAGCTCTGTATTCAATTTTCATGTGCAATTCTCATAATTTAGGACCTAAATGAAGTTTAGGGCCTAAATGAGATATTTGAAAAATATGAGTACTTGATTGTAAATGTGCCATCAGTGGACCCTAATATCATAAGTTTGAATTTGGAGCATCATAGAATAGATAATTTCTATGTGCAACATCAAATTCTAAAAGTTAGGACCCAAATGAATATGCATAGCTTTTAGGTACTTGAATGTAATTGCACCACCATCGTCCTCAACTGCAGATTTGCAATCACAAGTCTTTCAAGAATTTACTTTCCAGAGGACAATGACCAATATTGATCAACTTGTCCAAAAATTCATGTTTAACCTTCACTTGGGACTTAAATGAAATATTTTAGAACTTGGGGACCTTTTATGTAAAAATATATAATGTTCACCCATAATTCCTTCTTTCTTAAGTTCAGCTATGAGAGGACCGTCTCTTTGTTTAAAGCATCAATTTTATGAATCTATTTCATTTTGCCTTATTTAGGACTTAGATGAAATAGTTCATGATTAAGGGACCTTCTGTGTAATTTGACATTGTTCAACCCTAATTCACACTATTTTCGATGGTCGTTTTGAAAGACTTTTGATAGAAGGGATTTTAGATAGAATGGAATTTTAAATTATTTAATACTTCAATATTTAATATTTTAGAGGCTCTGTGAAAGCCCTGTCGAAGAAAATCCTCAAGCTTCGAACAAGCTAGGCAAAGTCATTTTAGAGAGAGAAAATGACTGGATTATCTTTGAACTTAGCCGATTCATGATTTGAAAGCCGATTCTTATAAAGAAGATATCGATATGCTCCGCATGACTGGGAGAATCACATAGGTAGTCTCCAACAAATTTTAGGAGTCTCCATTGAAAGGATTTTGCTTAGAGAGAGAAAAATGGAATTATTTCATTTCGGCGACCATCACTCGTCAATTTATGAAATTGATACGTCGGTTAGCTTCGTCATGTTGCAAGGATTGTATAGATAGTCTCGATCCAACAAGGCTTGATATAAAGTTAGTTATGATTTTAGTAATGTGTGTAGGATGTGAAATAAAATTAATTTTTAATATTAAATTTTATGTGATGTGATATACCAAGTTAAAATTAAATCAAGTTAATTTTTAATTTAAAAACAAACAGAGCCAATGTCATGTCACAAAAAAGCAGAATTATCGTGTGCACATGTTTGAGCCATTCTTAGGAGTGTTCTTAGTTGTCTATTTTGATAACAAATTATTATACAGTCATTCTAGATTTGACCATCTAACCATCTATGTCAGGTCATGGATGTCTTTAGACTCAAAATATTACCAATTTGAAGAAGTGCTTCTTTATGACCTTATCGGTCATCTTTCTTGATTTTGTAGTATCAACAAACCCAGAGAAGTTTAGAGCCATTCAGGAACATCATACACCCAGGGTGTGCAAAAATACTCAAAAAACTAAGATTGAACTGAAACCGATTCGATTCTAATTTTAGAATGATTTGATTCAGATCTCAATTCTAGCATCCAAGAACTGAATAATAATTTAATAATTAACAACTATTAAATTTATTAATTTTATAGTGTACAAATTAAATCATTATGAAAAAAAACTAAATATTTTATTTTATTTATATTAATTAATGCTAAATTGAAAGTTTATTTTCTTTCATTAGTACTACTATTTTATTTTTATGACATATTAGTTGCATGTTTTGAACAACATACCCATACTATCAAAGTGGAACAATTTGCAAACCCAAACCCAACTCCAACCTACCCTACCCCGCCTTGTTCGTATAATATGAGTTTGGCGTAAATTAGTTTATAAATACTGAAAGTGTGACATATTTAATATTTTAATTAAAATATAAAATCAAAGCTAATATCACAACAATGTAATTGAAAAGTTTGAAGTTTTTAAAGATGAAACAAATATCAATATAATACCATGTAATAACATATTAGATATGCATATGATATTAAATTCTATATTTTAATTTTAGAAATTTTTTTAGGGCATATGAGCTAATAAAAACTAATACCCACTCCCGCCCCATTTGTCTCAGGTTTTATGAGACTCAAATCTTCCAACAGGACCCGTACACCATCTCATTAGAGGCGAATTGCGGTGAATAAATCTTGTTCGGCTCTAAATCGTTATCGATACCAACAAAGAAGCATACACCACGCACCTGTGTAGAATATTTGATATTCTATGGAAGAATCAACATCAAGTGAATGAGAAGTAGTGTGACTTCAAGAAGACCCTTGTATATATGCCATTTGAAGTCAGACAAGGCTAGATCAAGATCTATTGACTAAAATAAAGTGATTTGAAAATGGTTTAAGTCTAAGATACGTCACTAAGGTGCACTGCTACCTTGGAGCATGCCAATATGCAAGCAAGTTTATCAAGAGCCAACCATCATGCCCTCACCAAGTAAGCCAATCATTTGAGTGGTCAAAGAAGCATAGAGAAACATTCCTTTTATAGTGGAAGATCATGGACATCACATCAGCCAAGGCATCTTTCCACTAAGGATCCATAACTAGTGAGGGTGGGGAACTAAACCTAGTGTAATCAAGTAAATTCTAGTGTGTGTATACATTAAGACTCGATGCATGAACAATATGTTCTGATACAATTATTCTTTATTACCAAACACGTTGCATGACAAGATATATACAGGTTGTGATAATATCACAGATAAAAAGCATAAAGAAAAGTTTGCAAAACAGGGGGAAGATAACGTGAAGTTAATATGCCACTGAAAAATTTAACACTCCGAACACAAACTGATTGAATGATCAAATGAAATTCCTCTAAATAGAGATTTACTGAGATAAAATTATGGCAAATGAAATTCAATGAATAATATCCAAACTATGCCAAAATTTTGGAATCTATAATTATTTCACTGAACAGTGACGACGCTTTAGAAGTAAGGTCTTGGGTGAGCAAACCAGACAAACCTCACAAGAAGAAATCCAAGAAAGAAATTGAAGAAAATCATTAAATATTTCAATTTGGGATAGGATTACTCAAGCCACACAACTGGAAAACTAGCAACAAGACGAGCATCACAGATGAAGGGAAGAGATCTATTGGGTACTTTGAGTTAACTGTTAACTCAATGGGTTGAGCACCTGATGGCAATGCGGAAGTTGAATTTTCCATGACATCACCATGAAATCAATGAGGCCAAAAAGGGAAGGAGATGCTTGGTGCTACGGCTCAATAGAGAAGAAAAACAATGTTGAGAGAAAACAAGGGGTTCAAAGGTATGCCTAGGTTTTAGGCATACAAAGGCTCTTATCTAAACCACAACTCATGTACTTATTGAATTATACATAATTAGCCTCAAATGAGCATCAAATCAACAGCCAATCTTTCTTCGATTAACCAAATAATGCTCTGACCACGCATCTATCAAAATCAATGCACATCCATCTCTCAAAATTAATGCAACACGAGTATTTTGGTATAAGATGAGAAATACATTTGATATTTTTATTGAAAATTATTGTGTATGTGAAATAAAATAATATTTTTTATATTAGAATTTGTGTAGAATAATTAAAAAAATTATTTATTATTATTATTATTATGTTTTTTTAACTAGAACTATTTTGGTCCAAATTTTGGTCTTCGCGCCAAACAAAGCTAAGAAAGAGCAATCAAGAACTTTCAAATAGCAACTATCTGAAATAAGCATTTCCCCATTTGTCGGAACATTTGCATGCTCAAAGAACAAGTTGACCAAATTTAATATTATATTTCCTACGAACTAGTGAGAAGAAAAAATACGCCTCTAACAAACCTAAGTCTTTATATCTTAACATGCTGTAAATATATAATAAATACTTAAGAAATTCAAGAAATTAAGTGCTATGTAGGTAAAGTCTCACCTCTGCTCCAGCCATGATCTCCCAAAATCCTATCAATATGATAAGTGAGATTATTTAAATATGAAACACAAAAAATATGATTCTATAAATAATAAAAAGCATATATCTTAGATAACAATTAATAATGTCACTTCACAAGTTTCCTTTACCCAGATAGCAAATATTTTTGTTTTAAGAATAAAAACAGAAGGTTCAATTTTGCTACAGAAGGTTCACATTCTAGTATGCAGCACCAAACCGGAAAAAAATGCATAAGAGAGGAGTTTAGTAAATAGCCGCTAATGAATGCTTTGATTCTTTTATGCAGATCCACATAATAACAAATAAAACTAAAAAAAATCCCGAACAGTGCAATTATCAGGCCAAAATTTTAGCTCATGCATGAAGTCCTTTCAAATTCAATCGGAGCTATAGATATAGCCTAATTTACGCCTTAACTTTAAGCATTGGCTTATATACTGAAATAGGTGGTGGATAAGTAAACAAGTAAATAAGCAACATTTGTTGTTAAACTTCCAAACAAGGATATTAACATCTATATGCAAAAATAGAAATTCCAGTTATTCAACTAGAGAAGAATAAGTAGCTCATTCACATATTTAAGCTATCCTTCTAAGCACTCTCTCAATCTACCAACAGGTAAGAAAAAAAAAGCAAATCATGAAAAACACGAGTAATCAAGAAGTAAATCATACCAGCCTGTGAGGTTATGTAGCGGATGAAGAGAGGAATACAAGTTTCAACAAAGATTCGAGGGAAGGGATCTTGTTGGACTCGTCGGAATTGAGTCACCAATAACAGAAGTCTAAGTGCACAATTGTGTGGTTGAGACACACATAAAGAGAGAGAGAGAGAGAGAAAGAGAGAGAGTCGACAAGGCTAAGTGAATCAAGGCTTTGAGATGGCTTTGCCGGCCATGGGATTCAAGTGCTACAGGGCTCAAAGGTTCTACAGCCAACCTAGGCTAGAGAGAGAAATGGAATGGGCTAGTTGATAAGAGGGAGAATGGCACGCTTTCAGCATCTTTGAAAACTTCCATACTCCACTGCAATTTGCAAGATATAAACCATGATTTTCCAAATTTGTTTTGTGGAGAGAGAGAGAGAGGCGATTTCCTGCTTGATGATACCTATATGGCTAAAAATGCTCATCTTATAAAAATTGTGGTTTCCCTGCCTGATCCTCATAAATCTCTTGTTACCAACTGACCTTAAAATTTAAAATGATTCTAATAGTTTAAAAATATTTTCATATTCTTATACGCCTCCTTGCTCGCAAGTCTCTTTGCTTTATAATGTGAATTTAGAGTGTGTTGGTTTTGATTTAACCTTGTGCAACATGATTCTAACTTGAGACCCCTGGCTCCGACATCATGTTAAATCTTCGGTTACCAACCAATTACCTAAAAGCTTATGCTGATAATCAATGGTCTATTACTATTTTTTATGTTCTTATAATCCAGCAAATGCCCATCTCTTGCAATAGAGAAACTAGGATAGCATCTCTATTTCAACTAACTCAACTTGTTTTTGAAAAATAGATTTTAAGTTGAAATATTTAGAACTAAATGAGGATTTATTATTTGATAAAGTGCAATGAAAACAAAAGATTTATGTAGCCGACCCCACTTAGTGGGATAAAAGCTTGGTTTCTTCTTGTTGTTGTAGAATTTAAGTCAAATGATTTACAAAGTGTAACCTTTCCTACTGTTCTACAAATCGTTTTCACTTGAGGTATGAAAATAGTTAACAAGATTAACATTTTTTTGTGAAGTGTTAATCATGTCAACATACAATGCCAAAAGGTATTTTATAAAAGTCTAATGGCTGCTTTTCATCATGACGTTACACCATCAAAAAGTATGAGTAACAATTGAGATCAATGTATTGCAGGCACAGCTTCAGGATTTCCTTTGGGAGTATAAGATTGTCATGTTGAGGCTTGCTGCAAATAAGCAGGACATGCTTGATTGCTTGTCAAACCATCGTCCAATAACAACATTCTGTTATCCTACGCCTCCATTCTGTTATCCTACGCCTCCACCAGAGCTGCCTTCGCAGGATGATCAGTAATGGTGTTACATTTATTTTCCTTTAACATTTTCTTATGTATTTGGATCTCTAAATTTGTGATATATGTTTGGACTCTACTTTCCATCATCCATTTTTGCTATTCTATTATGCATGAATGATATTATTTGGACTCTACTATGTATTTGAACCCTATTTCTGGTTATCTATCTGGATGATGTTATTTAAACTCCATTTCTAGTTATCTATCTGGATGATGTTATTTAGACTCTATTTCTAGTTTATCTATTTGGACGATGATATTTAGAATTTTATTTTAGCCTATATGAAGTGAAACAGACACTTTCTGACTCTTTAGTACTATACTTATATATATTCACTTATACGCACAATCGAACGACCAACCTGCACTAGCACCAGCATTTTCTTGTATCATTTATATGTGGCAAATCGGGAGAGATTAAAGCATATGTTTAAGTTAGAAATTAGGAATACCTTGAACTCATCATTTTAAAATAAATTTTAGCTGGTTTTAAATTGGATAATTTGATTTCATACGTAAAATAGCCCCTGAAGCAATTTAGGCAAATTTAACTATTAGAAACAAAATGGCCTCATCTTGTCTAATTTTGACTCAATTTAAGTTAGTTTAAGTCAATAAAGTTGATTTATACAAAGTTAAGATCCTAAACTATAGTTCTAGTTGTATCAAATGTGATGGCAAACTAATTTAGAATAATGGATGTGTGTGGATTGAATATATAATTCATAGAGGATGGTGGCTGAAAGCAATTAATTATAAAGTGTCAAAAAGAAGCCCCCAATGCCAGCCAAAACCATCAAATAGGGTTGACTCTAACGGCTAGCACAACTACTGAATAGCGACCTTTGATCGATCAAGGCGTTAGCTGTAGGAGCCTAACGACTAGTTTCAGGGCGGGTTTGCTCAATCAACTGATCGATCAAACATCTTTGATCGAGCATTTGATCGATCAAATCCTGCAACAACGCCAACTAGCGCATGCGCCAGATTGATCAAGCCAACAGTCTCCCTGTGTCACATCAATCCTAAAAATTTTGATCAATCAAATGCAACTTCACTGCTAGAAGCTAAGTTCTTTTCTCCTAATCGATCAACCACATTAGTTCACTGCATTTGATCAATCAACTGAACAATCAAAGACAAAATTTGAAGGCAAGATTGGGTCCTAAATTATCTATCAATCCAATTTAAGCAACACAAGAACTTCTCAAAGAGAGAATTATAATAGATTACAATATGCGAAGATAAATAAAAGTAAAAAGATGCTTCAAGCTTCAAATTCTTCAGTATATCTCGATTAGCTTCAAACTTGAAGGTAATAGGTATCCGAACTTGATCAGAAAGGATAATAATTTACTATGCCTGGGATTAACTAACTTAAACAAACTAGTTAGTGAAAATTTTAACTTAAAATAATTGCTAAATATCAAAACACTACAACAATGGGGGAACCATTAACATACACATAAAATAAGTGTTATAAAGATAAAATTGCTAAAATGGATGAATGAGTATACACAAAAGGATAGGATGAGAAATTAATACATTCATGAAAAAGTTAGAGTAACATCAATTGACATAGGCTCAGAGAAAGTCGACTTAGATGATTTAAACATATAAATATAGGTTGAAAGAAGTTCCAATAAAGAAATTTGAGTTATTGAATTTTGTCCATACAACAAGAGAAAAAGAAAGACTAAAAAAGACACGACAAAAAACTATAATAAAAAATTTGCATACTTGGAGCTAAATAAGACATTGTTATAGTGGGATTAAAGGTTGTTAGTAGTTGTTGTTGTTGTTTTATTTTTGTTTTTGTTGTAGAGTCCATTCAACCTTATTTAAGACCCAAACAGATCAAGACAAAAATTCTTCATAAGAGAATCCTTGAAGTATAATATCTTGGGAGGATAAACATGGCTTGGCTCCAAGGAACACCCCAAGTCAAAAGGAGAAACCTAGGATAATAGACAAAAGTATCAGAGAATAACCCTCAAGCCCTTAGAAGGATTCCTAGGAAGAAAAACAACACCCGGACAAGTAGAAAACACCTCGTCAAGTTGGAAAGCCATGCAAAAACACCAACAACATCTCTTAGGATAACTAAGGGATACCTAAAGAAACACTAAAGAAAGCCCGAAACAAAAAAAGGATTTTTTCCTAAATTTCCACAAATGACCATGGCTGAAGGACTCGTTCACGAGACCAAGAAGAAATGTCGCAAGAGAAGAAGTCATATGAGGACGTGTACGGGAACCATCCAAGAAAACCTAACACCTAGCACCCGCATTGGTCAAGTGCTATGACATGTCAAGGGAGATGTTGAAAAGGCCCGAAAGGGATTGCAAATAGCTGTGCAATGCCGAAAGTGACAGGAAAACGTTGTTATTAATGTACCTAAATGGAGAACCAAATAAAGCCGTGATGTCTAGCACACCCAATAGGGAGGTGAATTGGTTCAATTTGCTATATCCAGCAAAACCTTCAATCGATCAAATTGAAATAAGAAATCCGAAATAATGCTAATATAAAAGACAGAAAGATCAGAATTTTTAGGTGGTTTGGCACTAACACCAAACCGTCTTCATCGCTCAAACAGCATCGGACAATATCCGGTCTGTCTCTGTGTGCAATGTTTTGTCTATACAGAGGTTTGAACAATCTAGTTAAACAACAATTCAATTTTTATTTAGGGAGTTTCACACACAACACATAAAAAACCATCACATTTACATATTAGACATCAGAATTTTAATATAATGTGGAGCACACTATAATTTTGTAAAATTACATGCATCACACCCAAGGTTAAATGCCATGAAAATCTCCATTAAAATAGAATCTAGTATTAAAGCATGTGTAGTGTGTAATATTAATAGTTTTAGGATGTGTAGCACGTAATATATATAGTTAGAGATAATAACACAACAACAACAAACAACAACAACAAACAACAACAACAACCAAGCCTTAATCCCACTATGTGGGGTCGGCTACATGAATCTTTTGTTTCCATTGCGCTCTATCAGTTACCAAATTCTTATCTAAGTTTAAGTAACTAAGATCACTCCTTATAGTTTCTTGTCATGTCTTCTTTGGTCTCCCTCTTCCTCTTTGTACATGGGTAAAATCCAGTAACTCAATTTTTCTAACTGGAGCTTCAATTGGCCTACGATTTAGATGTCCAAACCATCGAAGCCGACTTTCTCTAAGTTTATCCTCAATTGGTGCAACACCAACTTTCTTTCGGATATACTCATTTCTCATTCTATCCTTTCGTGTATATCCACACATCCACCTTAATATCCTCATTTCTGTAACATTTATTTTATTTGTATGTTTCTTCTTTACAGGCCAACATTCAGCACCATATATCATCGCTGGTCTTACTACAGTTTTATAAAATTTACCCTTAATTTTGGATGGGATTTTTCTATCGCATAACACACCAGAAGCATTTCTCCATTTTACCCAGCCTGCTTGAATCCTGCTAATAACGTCATTATCTATTTCGCCATCATTTTGTATAATTGATCCAAGGTATCTAAAGCCCGCACTCTACTTGACAATTTGATCACCAATTGTCACATCTCCAATATAAGTATTTCTTTCTTGACTAAATGTGCACTCCATATATTCAGTTTTTGATCTACTGAGATGCAAACCTTTAGATTCTAGAGCATTCCTCCAAAGCTCTAGTTTCGCTTTAGCTCCCTCTTTAGTTTTCTCAATAAGGACAATATCATCTGCGAAGAGCATACACCAAGACACTTCATCTTGGATATGTCCAGTCATGACTTCCATAATCAAAGCAAAAAGATACGGACTTAAAGCCGAGCCTTGGTGTAATCCAACTGTAATAGGAAAATCCTTAGTCAAACCTCCTTGTGTCCGAACAGAGGTAACAGCTCCTTCATACATGTCTTTAATAACTTGAATATAAGCAGTGCAAATCTCTTTCTTTTCTAAAACTCTCCAAAGTACTTCTCTTGAGACTTTATCATAAGCTTTTTCCAAATCAATAAAAACCAAATGTAAGTTTTCCTTTCTCTCCTTAAATTCAATTTTGTACATCCCCTTTATTCTTATAAATATGTATAATATACTCTTTCTCCATTCATTTGACATCCTTTTAGTCTTCAAAATCATATTAAACAATCTAGTAAGCCAAGAAACTCCTTCATCTCCTAAGCACTGCCAAACATTAATTGGGATGTTATCTGGTCCTACTGGATTTTTATGCTTCATCTTCTTTAAAGCTTTCCAGACTTCAGCTTTACTAATACATCGGATGTAAGAGTAATTTTTACTTTCTTTTAGGGTGTTGAATTCTGTAAAATCAATTGAATTTTCACATTCATTGAAAAGCTGTTGAAAGTAACTCATCCATCTATTTTTGATATCTTCTTCCATAAAAAGTACTCTTTGATTTTCATCTTTAATACATTTTACTTCAATTAAATCTTTAGTTTTTCTATCTCTTGCCTTGGCAATCCTATATAATTGTCTTTCTCCTTCTTTAGTGTCTAGCTTCTTATATAAATCTTCAAGAGCCATATTTTTTGCATTACCTACTGCTTTCTTAGACTCTCGTCGAGCCACTTTATATTTCTCTCACTTATCATTATTTTTGTTTTTAAACCAATCTCTATAACAAATCTTCTTCTTCTTAATTTTTTCTTGTACATCATCTTTCCACCACCAAGTATCTTTATTATTTGGAATCATTCCTTTGGATTCTCCCAGCACATCCTTTGCCACCTTACGGATACAGTTAGCAACTGTCAACCACATAAGATCAGTTTCCCCGTTAATATTCCATTGCCCAAGTTCTAGAACCTTCTTCTTAAATATACATTTGTTTTCATTCTTTAGATTCCACCATCGAGTCCGAGGATAAGATTTTGACTTATTATTTCTTCTAAAATACTTTATCTCGGAATCTAAAATCATTAATCGATGTTGGGTAGTCAAACATTCACTTGGAATGACTTTACCTTCTTCTTAAATAGAATGTTGCATATAATATTTATATGTTTAGAGTGTATAACGCATAATATTTACAATTTCATGGTGTGCAACACGTAATATCAATGTTTCAGGAATAACGAATGCAACAGAAAATGTATTGCATATAATATTTACACAATTAGAGTGCATGGCATAATATTAAATTTTCAGGTGACAAATTTGTGTCGTGTGCACATATTTATTTAATTATGGTGATCAAATTTTGTTTTTAATAAATTAACCATATCATTTAAATTACTTTTAAGCATATTTTTGATGAATTTATTAAGATATATGTATCAATTTAAAATATATTATTATTTAATATAACAATTGTTGATTCTTTCATTATGATTCCATGAGCCAAGTTATCTTCCCCTTTCTTTTACTAGGGGTCTTAGTGAACTAATTTCTACTCTTCTTGATTACACTTCTAGACCTCTTCAGTGACTTGACTTCGCGAGCTTCCAAGTTTCACCTTTGAAGCCTACATACCATAAAGTTGGCTTTCCTTCTTGCTTTTTTTGACACTTGCTTTGGCTCATATCTCACCAATTTGTTTTTCATGATTGTTACAATGCCTATCTAATGTCTATCTTATATCTCATATCTCATCAATTACACAAGTTCCAGCATTCATTGTTTTGTTATCATCAAACATAGTAACCCACTCAAGGGCCATTGGGTTAACAAGGACAACCGAGTATCAAAACTAAAGTCGATGTCAATCCAACCAATTATCTAACCTATTATAAATATGTGAGAAAATATGAAGTAATTGACTTATCTAAAAGATTCTTGGCACTCCATTCTTCTTTTTCCACGCCTCTTCTTCTTCCTTGGCAACACTCAGGCGAGAAAGTGATGGGGAGAGAGTTGAAATATACCTAGCTGCCAGCTCCACAAAACGAGAGCAAGGGATTTTGAGCCAAGCTATACACGACCGATAAAAGAAGAGAGACTCAAATTTTTGGGAACAATGTTTTGTAGGATAAAAGCAATGTAAGGTAAATCACCTGTTCAGGTGCTCCCCAAATTTTTCGGAAAAAGTAAAACAGTATCCAGAGATCAAAAACAAAGACAACATATTTAACCAAGAAGAAAAATATTAAAAAAAAGAACATAGTTAATAACTTAATACCAACAGGTATTAACGATTGACTTGAGATATTAAAAGGAAGTCAGTAAAATGTTATTATGTTAACAAAGAAATTGAAAGCTAATACTGAGCAAGAATGTTTTCATGGAAGAAATTAATCAAACAAATGACCCATGACAAAACAAGTGGAAAGGGAGAGAGAACAGAAATGATACAGAAATGTGACTAACCTTAAATTGATCTAGATCAAAACCGTGAAATATTGTAGTTCCTGCATAAAGAACAGACAATTATCAAAATGATCCAACTATCAAAAATGAAATGTCAATTAGCACGTATGCACTGGTGATGTATTTTTGTCATATATCTCAGCGGCCAAACCTCAAACAACATTAATCTATCAGTGTCAACAAGGCTCATGTGCTAGCACATTTAATACATTATAATCTAAATATTGGTCTGGTACCAACCTTAGGCCCTTAACTTAAGCCTTAGTGATGCGGGACGAAAAAAATACGCATGATATTTAAATATTTATAATCAGCAAAATTAATTAACAAATTATTTTTAATTAGGCGCAAAATAATTTTTAAATAAATTATATGATAAATAAGATACTTAAATTTTATAAATTAAAAATATTTTAAAATTAAAATTAAACTGGATCGTCAGATAAATAAGAATTTATCAAATTAGATTAGGACATCAATTTAAATTCAATGGATTAGATCCGTGGTTCAAGAATTTAAGATACATATCTTGCAATTAAACCCAACAGTAATTGCCACTCGAATAAATATTGGGCCACACAATTTGAGCCAAATAAATAATCCAAATCAAGCAAATAATTCTTATTGAAATCGAGTAATCAGATTAATTGGATTCAAGAAAGAATGTATACCTTAACCAAATAACTTCCAATAGGAGATTATAAGTTCAAGTAGTAGCGACACAGGTGAGGCAGGCAACCCGGGTCGGCATGCTCAAGTGGCACGTTCCTCGGGCAAAGTAGCGGCCTAGCACTAAAAAAATGGTGAGTCGCCTTGCATTGGTCGGTGAGGAAGCCGATAGCGGAGGTGGGCACGTTTCAGAGGCGAGGAACAAGGAGGCAGTGGGCGTCGGAGGCTCGCGAGCTTTGTAGATGGGAGAGTGCAAAGTGCTGAAGGCGCTCGGAGACGATTTAGAGAGAAAGAGAGCAACGGATGGACGAAGATCATAGTTGATTTGTCGTCCGTGGTGTCTTTGTTTTCGCGTTCATCTTCGAGAATCGGTCAACATACTCCCTGAGGGACTCATCTGGGCACTGTTTTATCTGCCAGAGTTCATGGATGGTTTGGGAGGCGGTCTTCAACGTGTCGAATCTAGTGCAAAACTGCTCGGCGAATTGCTCGAAGCTCTATATGGACCCTTGACGGATTTCGTCGAGCCAGTCCAATGCTAAGCCCGTCAGGGTGTTTTTAAACAGACGACACATGTATGCGTCTGAAATAGGATCGCCCGTTGCCAGGGCGTTCTCGAAGTGTTTCACGTGTTGTGCTGGGTCTTTAAGGCCGTCCTAGTAATTGACTTTGGGGGCCTTATAGATGCGACGCGCAGGTGCCGCCATTATTGCAGGTGAGAAGATTGTGCTTAGCGCAGGAGCTGGAGGGTACAGTTCGGGGCGACTCTCCCCCGCAGCGTGGGTGCTGGCCTCTTTAGGGAAAAGTTCGTGGTGTTCCGCGCTCGGCGGAGGAAGGATAGATCCCTCAAGCAGTAGGGCCAAAGGGAGAGGCGGCCTCTGCTGCTAGAGGCGAGCTGGGAGATTGGCGAGGAAAGAATTCATCGTCTGGGAGAGCGTGGCCACCGCGTGTGTGAGGGCCTGGAGCTGACGATCGCTCGCAAAAGCGTCTAGCTGAGGTATGGGTGTCGTCTGTTGTTCGACGGTAGGGGGTTTCTGGTCGTGGGCTTTTTCTATAAGTGATTAAGGGCAGTGGCGGAGTCAAGACCTCAAACTAGGAGGGTCAAATAAACTACACTTGATCTTAGCCAAAAGGCCGAGAAAAGTATAAGGGTAAATAAACTATTTATAATAATATTATAATTTTAAAATTATTTAAATTATAAAAAAAAGAATTAAAATTCTTACTATATTTCATTTAAAATAAAAGATTTTGATTTAAGAGTTCTGTTGCATATCTCAAATAACTAACCAATAAAATAGCTACTCATAAATTAAACCTTTAATACACTAAATTATTTAATAAATTAAGTGTTAATCTATTAAATAATTTAGTGAATTAAAAATCTAAATTATAATCAGTTAATTGATTATTTATTAAAGATATATAATAATTTTTTAATTTAAATATAAAATACGTAAATAAATTATTTAAATTTAATGAATTTTCACCAGTATAAAATCTATTTATATAAGTTGAATAATTTATGAAAAATTGAAATTATAAGTTATCTAAATAATTTGTTATTTTAATATTTTTTTAACTTATTATCATAATTTATGATATGATATTTATTACACGAAATTCGGGATAAAAATTAAAATAAAAAACTTAAGTGTTTAATCAAAAAAAAAATCAGGGGGTGCAATTGCACCCCAAAACTCTCATGTGGCTCCGCCACTGATTGAGGGGGAAGAGTTTGATCCTGTGTGAGGACACCAAATTGTTAATACTGAATTTCGGGTAACGCACTAATGAAGGCAGAGAGAGGACCATTGGTCACAATATTCTGAATACTAAGGCCAATGGGTCAAGAGACATCCAGAAAAACACAAACATTTAAGGTGGTTCAGAAATAGGCCCCCTTATGTCCACAGAAAAGTCACAGAAAGAGGGACTTCACTAGTGTGCAGAAGGGTCTGGTCAAGAGACCGGTACAAGGAGAAAACAGAGAATACAAACTCACTGCTCTTTTTTTTTTGGCCTCTCTTCTAGAGTTATGTCCAGAGGTACTTATAGGTGAGCCATAATGAGGTACAGTAAATTTTTGAGCCATAATATTATAATTATTGGTTCCATGCCATCGAGCCCATACTTACCGGCCCTAAGAAGACTATTGATAGTGGCGAGGGCATGCGAACTCTCGATCGATGCAACTGGCGGGAATCTACACTGTGTGAACCATGATGACATGGCAGGCTCCACTAGGCTGAGTATCGCAGCCTGAAATTGTTGGCCTTGCCTGCACGGGTAGTTTAGCATGGGGAGTTCGTCAAAGGCAGTTCGGCAAGTGCCTTTTGTCTTTAGTCCGTCGCCGAACTACCCTTGAGCTCTTGCCACGTAAGCTTCCACGTGTACGCTTCAGATACGCTAGCGCAAATCCAGATACAACATTAATAAAAATATTTGGAGAAGGCCTAGCTATCCATTACCATTTTTCACTTGTATATGTCTTTGATTCTACAGGACTTCTGGACATTGGATTTTCATACAAATTAGTGGGATCAACTTATTCGGAAAGAATGTCCAAGTGTGTGTTCTCGCCACCGTATCATAATTTAATAAATTTCTTTTACATATGGTTGGAATAGCAGTTTCTTTGAACTTATTCAAATTTGTGTTAATTGTATAGTATTTATTCCAAGAACACTAATTTAATTTATTTATATGTATTTATATAGTACATGGGATAAAGACTTGATTTGTTGTTGATTCTATATGCATTTTTATAATGTAATTAACAATTTGTTTTCCTTTGTAGAATATTTTACTTTAGTGAATGCTTTATCTATATTGGAATTTTAGCTCAAGTCTACCCAATTATACACTTGCTTGAATTGCTAAGCTTAGATGAAGACCCAATGCTTAGGCTTTTGATGACTTAAATCTATAATGGTCCAATCTTTAAACTAGCTTAAAATTGTTTCTGTTTTGATATCATATAGTTATTAAGGTTAGATATGCTTTTAGAGTGAATAATGTTACATCAAACATGAATTCAGTGAAATCTGTCATGAATAATGAAACAATCTTAACAAACAAGTTATTATGTAAAGTAAGTTTTCTAGATTATCAATTATGAACCAACATGTGCAAATTAAAAAAAATGTTGAATAACCATCACTCTTTGTATTCGATTTGGTTCATTAACTTTTCTTGAATTCTAAATGGCAGCTTTGTCATTTAGAAATTGTAGCTCAAGTGGCAAGTTGTTACATTCTAGCAGCTTCTTGTGACTACCAGATTAACATCGTGAAATCACAAATGATTGATTATCAAAGTGGCTGACTTTGTGTCATTCTATGTCATCAAGTTTTTTATAAGCACAATATCATTGTATTTGGCGGTTTCTATGGCACTTTCAGAAAATTGAGGTTGCTAGCAGCCACCAAATGTTCCTAGTACCCTATTTTCTTTGCATTTTTTGCATTATTTTCCTTTATTCTATTTGCTTTTTGTTTTTTTCCATATTTCCTCTTTGCAATGCTTTGGTCACTTTTTCATGATTTTTTTCTTCATTATAGGCTTCGAAATTTCTACATGATTAGTTGAGTCATACTTGAGCATCATTATAAATTTAAATTTTGATGTGCCTATAGTTATGAAGTAAGCTATATAGTCATGAAGTAGGCTATATAGGTACCATTTGAATTGGCAATCATAACTGTGTGAAATTTCTAGTGGCCTAATGGTTTCCGTAATCATGCTAATGATTGTATAAGGGTGAGGAGGTGTAGCACCTGTGTAGGATAAGAAAGAGAGGGAATTTTAGGTGACTTGACCATATCGATCATAGGCTATATGGGTGCCATTTGAAATGGCAATCTAACTGTATAGCTATGTGAAATTTCCAGTGGCCTAATGGTTTTCTTGGTCATGCTAATGATTGTATAAGGGTGAGGAGGTGTGGCACCTGTGTAGGATAAGAAAGAGAGAGGGAATTTTAGGTGACTTGACCATATCCATCATAAGCTATATGGGTGCCATTTGAAATGACAATCTAACTGTATAGCTATGTGAAATTTCCAGTGGCCTAATGGTTTTCTTGGTCATGCTAATGATTGTATAAGTGTGAGTAGGTGTGTCACCTATATAGGATAAGATAGAGATAAGGAAGTTTAGGTGGTTTGATCAAATCTGTCGCATGCATAGATGTGAACAATTCCAAGCCACGATTGTAAATAGAGGGAATGAAAGTCCTAAAATGCTTTGAATTTTGTAATTAGGCATGAACTTAATTCACTAGTGCTTATAAAGTGTGCTATTTTAATGTAGCTGAATGAAGAAGTGTAATCTATGGCTCTAATTACAGTCATTTCTAGCAAGAAAGGAAGAAGAGTACAAAGTCCTACAGTGGCTCTCTGTGGTATCAGCCTCTACTTGGGCTTATCTAACATTCAACTTTAACGTTCCTGGTTTTGTTAATACCAAACATGAAAAAAAGTAGAGTTAATTGAAATCACTTAAACAAGCTTTATTAAATCTTAAACTTTAACTGAGGGGTGGGAATACGAATTAGCATTGAATTGGATAACCAGAATGACGTCATGTGTTGAATCAAAGTTCAAATTCAAATTAATTAAAGCTATTGGAGATTTTCATATTAATTTTATTTAGATTAGATTAGATTTAATTCAAAGCAAATTTGGGAGATTTGAAGACTCATCATATTTTGAACTGATTTTATTTTATTGTAATAGAATTGGTTCCATATTTGCTTTTATTTATTTGGTATTTTATTTCGTACTTTTAATATTGTATTTTAAATTTCTTCATGAGATCTCTCTGTATAAAGAGGTCACCTTGCATTGTAATAGAAGTAGCATTTAATGAATGAAATTATGTTTAGTTTTCTCAAAGCCTAGATTTAGGTTAAGGGATTGATATTCCGGTGAAGGAAATGGTAGGTTTAGTCTTTGGTGAATGCCAAAGACGCTCATGAAGGCAAGGGCCCTAGCCGAAAAGCGCATCTATTTAGAGAATGCAAAAGCCCTAAAGGCAAACGCCAGAAAAGAAGATGCCTCACCTCAAGAGAAGGCTGACACCCTCAAGCAGGAACAAAGTACCCCCAGGAGAAATTTTCCAGATCGAAAATTTCCCCCATCTCATGGAAAGCGCAAGTTCGATGGTGATTCTTTCCGCAATTCGACACCGGTGTATGTCATCGAGGAGATATTCTCGATCATAAGGGACAAGGGGTTCATCTAGAACCGGGGCGAACAGTAGCCGGCCCAACTAGGCGAGGACCCAATGAAATACTGCAAATTCCACCAGCGCTACGGCCACCTTCTGCATGAATGCCACTCTTTGCAAGCGCTTGTTATGAATTTAATAGAGAAAGGCATCCTCACCGGCTACAAAAAGGTCAATGAGCTACCATCAAAAGCAGCACGGACGCTATTTCCCCAAGGCGAGCCCTCAGCGGCCTCACCTTCAGCCCAGACATCATCAAAGGCCACTAAAAAGAAGGCAGTGTTGTCGATCTTCGGCTTCGACTACACTTGCCCGGCCTGAGGCACCCTCAAGTATGCGATGTCGAAGCCCCCCTGATTCTGCCAAATACTACATTCACTAAAGGTGACCTCCCCGAAGGAGGTGGTAATCGCGACGACCCCATAGTGATCATCGCCAAAATCGAGGGATGCGACGTCACCGAACCCTGGTCCACACATAGAGCTCAGTCGACATCCTCTACATACGTGCCTTTAAAGCAATGGGCGTCAGCCCCTGAAGCCCCTCCCTCCTCATGAGGGTGCTGGGAGCGTTAGATAACCCAAAGGGCATCACCAACCACTCATATAAGCCATCCTTCGTCCTGAAGGCTGTCTTCCATTCATCTCCTAGACGAATTCGAACTTGATGATAGCCGCTTTTAAGATCAATTTTAGAAAAGATAGTGGCACCAGCCATCATATCAAGCATATCATCCAGGCGCGGGATGGGAAAGCGATACTTGACCTGTGATTTTATTGATGGCGCGACTATCTACGCACATCCTCCACGATCCGTCTTTCTTTGGAGTCAGAAGTGCTGGAACAGCACAGGGGCTAAGGCTTTCTCGGATAAACCCCTTCTGGAGTAACTCATCTACCTGCCATTTTAACTCCGCATGTTCAGTAGGATTCAAGCGGTAGTGTGGAAGATTTGGAAGCGTCGCTCCAGGCACGAGATCAATCGCGTGCTGGATATCACACATCGAGGGTAAGCAGTCGGGAAGGTCTTCCGGGAACACGTCAGCAAATTCCTTAAGTATAGGAACTGCTTCTGGTGGAGGTTCAACCGGATNTGGTGGCGGAACAGCGCATGGAGCAGCAAATTGGCGCTCTCAGCGGCGTCGAGAACTGTGTTTTCAGATCGACGTAGTCGGCGCGAGCGCGTCGTCGGTGATGTGGAAACCTGACGACGCGATCACGTCGAATCGGAGTCGGCGAGCTAGATCCAAGAACGCAAACGAACAGGCGGGGTGGACGAGGATGAGATGCAGTGAATACTGAGAGATGTAAGATGAATGGAATCGAACCCAGAGGGGAGGAGTTGGAACGGGTGGAGTTTAGGGATTCACACCCAAGGCCCAAGCTTTTCCCTATCCAAGATATCGATTCATTCCAAAATCAAATAATCCCAAGGGAAACACAAATCAGATTTATTCAGCATTAACAAAATAAAAGTGGCAGGGAGGCGTTTATATAGGCCTTTATACAGGCTGACTCAATAAAGAAAAATACATAATGTAATAAATTCCTCACGCAAACGAGAAAATACTAGATAACATGCCTAAAATAATGATCACCGAAATAGAAAAAACTAATACAAAATAAATGCGAGAAATAAAATCATCCCAAAATGGAATCTCCAATCAATCAGAATGAATAGGAGATTTCTAATCCATCGAGTCAGCGATCCGCAGCATCCATCTTTCTCAATCTGTCCTAATAGTCAATCAATCCAAATCGAAGCAGCATAGCTAGATCTCGGCCGTCGACGGTAAACTCTGCCAGAAATGAATTGACGGTCGATCGTGGTGTCCCCACCAAAATGACAAGCCTGCTTTAGCAGCACTACTTTCTGAGTACTTTGATTTGCTTGGGGACCTGAGGACATAGCTGGGATAGACCGGAGAGTTGTCGAACACAGGTTGAGCCTTGAAATCGATGCGACCGTCAGGCAAAAGAAAAGAAATTTCAAAGGCGAAAAGCAGCAAGGCGTCAAGTAATAGGTCGAAAAACTTGTCGCAGCAGGCTTCATCAGGGAAATTGCATACCCGACATGGCTGGCGAATGTTGTGGTCGTACGGAAGAGAACTGGAAAATGGCGAATGTATGTGGACTTTATTGACCTGAACAAAGTCTGCCCCAAGGATTTCTATCCTTTGCCGAAGATAGACAGACTCGTTGACTCTTCGGCGGGGTACTCGGTAATGAGCTTCGTGGACACCTTCTCCGGCTACCACCAAATTCGAATGGTAGAAAAAGACGAGAATCACACTTCGTTTATTAAGATCAGAGAAATTTCTACTACAAGGTCATGTCTTTCGGCTTGAAGAATGCGGGGGCAACATATTAGCGGATGTTTGATAATGTCTTCAAAAACCAAAAGGGGAGCAACGTATAAGCTTACGTGGATGACATCCTAATCAAAAGCCGAAGTCGGGAGGAACACCTCAATGACCTTCGTGAAACGCTCGACACCTGTCATACCTACAACATCAAGTTAAATCCATTAAAGAGCATTTTCGGAGCAGGATATGACAAATTCTTAGGATACATGGTGTCGGTCAAGGGGATCGAGGTGAATCCCGAAAAGATACAAGCTATCCTCGAGATGGACCCGCCGCGAACAACTGCGGACATACAAAAGTTGAACGGAAGGGTCACTGCTCTCAGCAGATTCATATCTAGATGTAGAGACAGTGCCCCATTCTTCAAGGTCCTTCGAGGAGAGTACGCAAATTGGAACGACAACTGCCAGCAGGCCTTCAAGTTGCTGAAAAGGTATTTGCTCTCGCCGCCACTCCTCTCTGCCCCGCTCCCAGGCGAGGACCTCCTCCTCTACATCAACACCACCGACAACTCAGTGTCGGCAGTCCTCGTCTGCGAAGAAGCTGGCCGACAGCGCCCAATTTACTACGTCAGCCACATTTTGCATGGCGCCAAGCTGAGGTATCCAACTCTCGAAAAGCTCTCTTTTGCACTAATAGTTGTCGCCCACAGGCTGAGCCATTACTTTCAGACTCACTTAATCAAAGTTTTGACCGACCAACCCCTTCGTAGGGTGCTCCACTCCCCCGAAGTCTCCGGAAGATTGCAGAAGTGGGCCGTGGAGGTTCGACGTGGATTTCTTTTCTAGATCGGCCTCGAAGAGCCAGGTGCTTGCCGATTTCATCACTGAACTGACCACCGCAAAACAATCGGAGATGTCGACGGAATCTCTAGAGAGCACACTTAGGGGATTGATATCGTCCACACTAGCCCCTGAGGGATCTGTCTCCAAAGATCAGAAAAATACGGTTCCCCATCATGAACAACCAAGCTGAGTATGAAACCCTCATCGCTGGACTTAAGTTTGCCAGAGGTCCTAGAGCACAGTACCTCCACATATAAAGAGACTCCAAGCTAATGGTAAACCAGCTGAGGGGGACCTACCAAACGAAGGATGGGATACTCAAGAAGTACCTGCAGTTGGCCAAGAGCCTCTTGCAGTATTTCGCACAGGCTTTCCTACTTCACATCCCCCGTGAAATGAACTCTCTCGCGGACGAGTTGGCCAAAGAAGAAAAGGGGGATGCCCAAGACATCCTAGCCCAAGACATCCTAGCCCAAGCCTATGATGATCGTGAAGTTTTCGATGTCAGTCCCAACCCCGAAAGCTGAATAGACAAAAGCCTGCAGTTCCTTCGGACAGGGAAACTCTCGACTGACAGATACGAGGCCCGAAAACTCTGGGTAAAGGCCGCAAGGTATGTTTTATTGCAGAGGTAACTATTAAGGCGCTGCTATTTGCGGCCCCTGGAAAAATGCATCGCGAAGAAGACTCCAGGACTGTCCTCAAACAGATCATCTCTGGCAAATGTGGGACCCATGCTGTCGGACGAAACCTCGCTCTACAAATCCTGTGCAAAGAATACTATTGGCCAAGCAACCACAAGGGCGCCAAGGAGTTCAGCTGGAAGTTCCCCCAAAGCCAAACCTACTCGAACATCCAAGGCAACCTACGTCGCGCCTGCAGCCTCTAACAAGCTCTTGGCCTTTTTCGATGTATGGCTCGACTTCTTCGGACCTTTTTCGAGATCCGGTAGAAATCTGCGACACATGCTGCTAGCAACGGATTATTTCTCTAAATGAGTGGAGGTCATGGCAATGCCACAGCCGACCGGCGCTAGTGTGAGAAACTTCATATGGACACAACTCATCTGCCGATTCGAGATTCCCCTCTCCATATTCTGCGACAACGGAATGGCTTTCACCAGCTGCGCCGTTCGAGATCTTTGCTCCGAAAATAGCATAAATCTCAAATTTGCATCGGTTCATCACCCCCAATCAAATGGTCAGGCTTAGGCGACGAACAAAAACTTCCTTAAAGCCTTGAAGAGATGACTCGAAGGGGCCGAAGCATTTGGGTTGCCGAACTGCCAGCAGTAATTCGGGGGCTCGACTGCACGACAACTGCCGCCATGAGTCAAACGTTGTACTCCCTAGTTTTCGGTGGGGGAAACACTCATCCCATTCAAACTGGAGGTCTACTCCTCCCGTCTTGAACACGCCAGCAGCTTCGAACCACAGGCTCTCCTTGAATGGCAACAACAGAATGACGGCAGCAGAAAGCTAGAGCTCGACCTTCTCGAAGAGACCAGAGAATTACCCGCACTCTAGCAAGCCGAACACAGCCAGTGGATTACAAAATACTACAACAAGCACGTCTGGAGAAGGCCACTCTAAGAAGGTGACCTTGTCTTGAAGCTAAAAACTACCGTCGGAAAGGACATGGCGTCAGGAAAGCTCGATTTCAATTGGGAAGGGCCATTCATCGTCCGCAACATGCTGGGACCGAACACCTACAGATTGGTAAAACAAGACAACACACTTCTTTTCAGAACATGGAGAGGCAATGATTTTAGAAAATTCTATTCATGAACATTATAACCCTTTCGTAATGCCATAGCTACAACGTGAAACGCTCTCTCTCAAAATCTAACTTTGTCAAGGCGACTGCAATTAAGGGCACACCCCTTCTCGAAGTCCCAGATCACTCAAATTCTAACTTAGTGCCTAAACGTCTAGCAGTCAAGGGTGTCCCCTTCTCGAAGTCCCAGGCCACTCGAATTCTAACTTAGTGCCTAGGTGATTGGCAGCCAAAAGTGTCCCCTTCTCGAAGTCCTAGGCAACTCGAATTCTAACAGTGCCTAAGCGACTGACAGTCAATGGCACACCCTTCTCGAAGTCCCAGGTAACTTGAATTCTAACTCAGTGCTTAAGCGACTGGCAACCAAAGGAACACCCCTTCTCGAAGTCCCAGGCAACACTGCCTAAGCGACCGGTAGTTAAGGGGCACACCCCTTCTCAAAGTCCTAGGCTATTTTATCCTAAACTTAACAAATTTTTCCCCTACAATGGAAACTCAAAACATTCATCCATTCAAATCAAAGCCATTATTCGAAAAGAGAAGACAGCACATAAACAAAGATATTTTTCTATTAGCAAAATCCTTTACAACTATTTTGAATTACAAAAAAAGGGGAAAAGCAAAAATCATATCTCGCTAGCCCTCCTCGAAGTCTCTGAAGAGGAGTCTACTTCGATGTCGGCACCCGGGTTAAAAGGGACGCCCTCCAGTGGATCCCGCAAATGAAAAGGCGACACGGCTAGCGGCTCCTTTGTTGCGCCCTCTTCCTAAATGCCTGACTCTTCCTCCAGCACAGGACCCCCTCCGGTGACCTCTTTCATTCTAGCCATTTCGACCTCGATAGAAGGGACGAGCACATTCAGGCATGACACGAAAGCGAACTTTTTCTCTAATCGCTCCGCAAACATCCTAAAGTATGGGCATTTGTACGAGTGACTCTTCGAGCGGATGCATTTGTCCATGTCCAACCCTTCGAGGTCTTCACGCCTCACTATTCCCCGATTAAGGAGAGTCAAACTAAGCATGTTGACCGAGCTCTCCAGCGCCTCTTGACGATCGCTTTGAACTCCAGCGATCGCCGAAATTCAACAACTCCCTTCTGACAGGCCTCCTTGCGATTCTAGTCGAGGGCCTCCTCGCGATTCTAGTCGAGGGCCTCCTCTAAAAACCACTAGAGCTCCGCTTCCCGGCGATTGGACTTTTCGAGGCCCCGCATGGTCAAGCTAAGGCGCTTTTCGGCAAGGTGGTGCTGGCGCTCCGATTCCAAGAGCCTGAGATCCATCTCCTTGACCCTCCTCTCCTGCGCCATCGCCTCCTTCCCGAGCGACCCCTGCACCTCCTGGAGTTGCAAAACAAAAAGACCAGAATGGACCGAGCTCGAAGAGACTGAGTAAAAGGTCTTACTGCCCAGGTTAAATCCGCACTTATTGGTCTGTTTGTTTGTAAGGTTAAGTTTAAGAAGGTTAAAATTAAACTTGAATAGAAATATTTTTTATTAAAAATTATGAATGATGTGAAATAAAGTTAGTTATTATGTTGGGATATGTGAGAGATGTGATATAAAGTTAGTTATTATGTTGGAATATGTGAGGGATATGATATAAAGTTAGTTATTATGTTGGAATATGTGAGGGATGTGATATAAATTTAATTTTTAATATTAAATTCTATGTGTGATGTGATATGCCTGGTTAAAATTAAACCAAATTAATTTTAAACTTCTAGACAAACGGGGCTGATGGTAAGGCAAGTCACTGAATCCGAGCGCACCTATTCGAGGACATACAATGAAGGCCCGCTCCTAAGAGCCTCCCCAGATCCCTCAGCACTTTGCTTATCCGAGGCCGCCTCTCCCTCAGTGCAAGTATCGCCGGAACGCTCGCCGCCCTCACGCTCCTCTTCGACGCCATCACTGACCTAGATATTATTAATATACGATAGATCAAGGGTGTCCCCTTCAGAAGCGGCAGCCCTGGCTGAAGAAACCCCCTCTACAGGGGCCGCTCTTCACCTCTAAGCCTACGGCTGAGATGGGTCGGCTCTGTCGTAAAGGACTCTTTTGCTTCTGATCTGGCGCAGGCGAAACCACCCCAGTTCAAGCTGCAAGCGACCTGCTAAAGGAAACGTTAGCTCCGAGCTAAGATCGAAGAGAGGCTAAAAAAATCTTACCTATGTAAACCCGCACATCATCCTCCAACTCCCGTAAGCAGTCCTCCGCGTCATGGACGTGCTTTCAGATCTCATCCACCGCTCGAAAGTAAGGGATTTCGAAGCCAATCCTTTCCCCCATGAACCGCGCTTCACCGACTCTCTAGGGGACAACAAAACTCACCTCGCCGGGTTCGACAGAAAAAACCTCTTGTACCAACCAGCAAAGCCAGTGCCCCTTATCTTGAATACCTAGCAATACCTACCCTTCAGGCCGAAACACCCGTGAAGACGGGGATTCGCCTCCCATCAAAAGACTGTCTTGAAGATCTCAATATCCCAAGGGATTCCTCGGCACCGCAACTCCTTAATAAGACAATAAATCATTGTCACGACATTAAGAGGTGGTTGCATGGGGACGATGCCGAAGTGGTTGAAGACGTTCACAAACTCCGGCTGAAACAGGAGGAAAAGCCCGCCGCGAAGGTGGTGGAGGCAGACCACCATCTTCCCCTTCGGCAGGGACGTAAACGTCGCCTCTGCTGAAGAGAACTCCAGCCCTACCTCGGGATCTCTTCCCCAAACCTGCTCCACCTCCGCGTCGAAGGTATGCGGATTAAGGTAACACAGCTCTCCGGCCACATGGATATATTATGTGTTTTTCTTTTAAATAATAATAATATATTATATGTGTATATATATATATAAACGTACAGTTGTACACAAAAAGAAAAATGTTAACAAAAAAATTAATTAAAAAAAAATGCAGAAAAATAAAAGTTGGAAAAAAAATTACAGTAAGAAAATGTTAGTAAAATAAATGTGCATAATGTAAAAGTTAGTATTGTAGTAATTAAATATTAGTAGTACAAAAAAGTAAATATTAGAAAGTTAGGTGCAGTAAATAAAATTGCAAAATATAAATTTAGTGATTGACTTAACTATATTGTGATGAACAAATCAGTAAATTTCTGATCGTCGAGCTTTCTCTGTCGAATGAATTTAATTTATCCGATGCACTAACCCACTCCGTTCCACTGATATAGTTAAGTTAAAATTAAATTTTATATAATATATATAACTTAATTATAGTGGGATGAATAAATCAAAGTATTTCTGATCGTCGGGCTTTTTCTGTTAGGTAAATTGAATTTACCTAATGTACTAACTCGATTCCGTTCCACTGCAATAATTAAATTATATTGGATCCTTGATTAAGCTAATTAGGTTTGGGGGGTGAGTAGGCCCAAACTTTAATTAACCAACCTACCAACTTTAAATATCTCAAAAAATTTGGACAATTTAAATTATTAAATTTTTTTAATTATCTCAATTTATTATGTCCAAAATTTGATCACTGAAGCTTTATTTTGAGACTTTGAAACAAAATATCTATCAAGTATATCAGCCTCTAAATGAAAAAGAAGAAGAAATAAATAAAAAAAGACACAAGATTTATAGTACTTCGGCTATTCTTTTACCTAATTCACTCCTTTTTGCTCCTCCTTCGGGGTTCCACTATTCTAAGCTTGTTATGGCCAAGCTCAAGCCCTAGTACAAGGAGAAAACTTATACCTTTTTCGGCCCAAAGGCACAAACCAATCTTTCAATCATTTTCACTGGGGGAAAGAACAACCTCATCTCTCCTTTTACTTAGGGACAAGTAAGAAAAATCCCTCTCCGCTCAGGGAGACAAAAAAAATAAATAAGAATCCGAATGACCCTTATGTGTCATACACAAAATAGATATCTTAATTTAAAATTTTATAAAAACTCTATGTGCAAAGAAACCAACTCAACTTTCTGGAGAAAACCTTAGTATTATCTTTCTCAATATTCTGTGAAATCTAAAGATCAAGGGAAGAGAAAGAGATAAAACTCAATAAAATATTTTAATACAATATAAAATTGAGTAAACAAAAACTTCAAATAATTTTCTAGAAAATAATACTCGGTAAAAACACCTAAAACATTTTTTGTACATGGAGCCTTATCTACTATAAAACTTTTAAAATTTTTTGAATTTTGTATGATTTATAAAAATTAAAAAACAGAGAAACAAATGTAAAATTCTAGAGAAAAAATCATTCACCAAAAACTTTCAAGAAACTTTTTAGATAAAATAGAGACTCCTAGAAAGGTGTAGTACAAAGTTTAAATTATTTGGAGCTCAAATAAATAGTACAAAAATTCGTAAATCTTTAAGAAAAATTGATTCGGAGAGAAAAGAAAATACCCGAATCAAAACACCTCTGATGATCTAAGAACTCCCTAGAATTGACTCCCGTCATTGTGAACAGAAACTTTGAGCTTGGGGAGAGAATTTTTCAGCTGAAGAATTGGAGAGCTTGGAGATTTAGTTAACCAAAGAGAGGTATTAACCCAAAACCCCCCGTATTTATAAATGAAATGAGCGGTAAATTGGTAATTTGGGTATTACAATTTTTTTTAAATTAATTAGAGACAAACCAACCACTTAACATATTTTATGGCTGATTTTAAGGAGCAAAATAAGGAAGTGAGAATTAAATAATCATAGTGGAATTCAAAATATCGAATAATTCAAAATATCGAGTTCTAAACGAGTTGAAAGCATCCGAAATCGATTAGAAATAAATATCATAAAATTCAATTAATTTACTTTCTTAAAAATTTTAATTCTATTTATTTATTTATTATTATTAGTATATATATATCTTCATCGTTTCAAGTTAAAGCGATACGTTAAAGAGTAAAATTATTAGTCAAGTTAAATTCAATTAAAACTTTTAAATCTTTGAGGATCAAAGAAAACACGTTATCGAAAAATTTACTCGTGTAATTTAAAATTATTCCAAAATCTCAATTCATCCGAAAAATAAATAAAAAAATAAAAATTATATAAAAATCAAGAAAATCACAAATAAATTTAATTATGTTTATTTTAATTTTCTCCAGATAAATGAGCTATAAATTTCTTGCGCTTACATGATAGTCTAAAATTTTATAGCGAATGCGTCTTTGAAGTTGACTTTCCGACTTGATGCTCATTTTTTTAGCAATCTTTATCAACTTCATTTTTCCTTACTCTTTGCTCATCTTCGTCATTCTTGGGTCAAAATCATATCAACAACCAACATTCTTTGAAACTAAAAATCTTAAGTACAATATGTACTAATAATTAAAAAATTAATCGAGTATATTATTAACGTATTTGTTATCATCAAAATCGATAAGAGTTCAACAAGAGAAGCAGTAGAAGTGGGGACCACTACAGCCGCACTATCCTCTAAAGCCCCTCGCCCGAAAGTTCCACTTCCCAAAGGCAAAATCTAGCCATCAAATCCTATCGACCTAGAAATCTGGGCCTACTAGGCAAGCGCCCCCTCGGTTTCCTCAACATTCACATTGCAAAAATTCAAAATTCAAATACCACTGACACTTTGAAAGAAGAACATTTTCATTAAATAACTTCTTTTTTTATAGGCTAATCATTCATTCAAAAAAAAGGAAAGAGAGAGAGATAAGACAAACAAAGAGCAGGAGGAAAGACCCTAAGAAGGAGGAAGCCAGAATTCTGGCACTGAAAGGAGACCCGGAACAGCTCGTGCGAAGTCCATTCGACAATGGTTCTCTTCGACTAGCTCTTCAACGCAAGCCTCTAAGGCAGCCTTCTCCTTCTCAAGCAGATCAATTGGCGCCGCCACCGCCTCCGGATCACTTTCTTGTTTGGCGAACCTCAACTCCAGGTCAGCGATCACCTTCTCCGCTTCCATGGGCTCCAATCTCCGAGAAGCACGAGAGCCTCGTTGATCTTCTATTCGAGCGCCGCCACTTGCACCCCGCTTGCGGTGCGCCCTTCAATCTGATTGAGACGACGACAGATGTTGCGAGCAAAAACTTGCGCAACGAAGCCCCCGGAGATAGCCTCCGGCTGGGTCGGCACCGCAGAGACTGCTAGGCCAGCAGCCAGAGCTAGAGGAGGTGGAACAGATGCGGACGACCCACGGTTGCGCTGGCGTGCTGGCGATCTCCATAGTAGGAGGAGGAGCCTGAGGCAAGGCTACCGCAGCTTCCCTGGCAGACGGCACTTCGTTATCCGCCAGGGTGATGGTATTCTCTACCGGGGGTACCGTGCGGCCGCCCACGCTTCGCCGCCCAAGGTCTCGGCGTAGCACGCAGCACCTCATGAACTGCTGGTCTCGGGAGCAGTCCTCCCCAAACTCGAGAGATTAATTCGAAGCCTCTTCAGGGCCTCCTTTCAAACAGCGGGCCTCCAGGGTGGCGCTTGACCCGCTTGGGAAGAGCGCCTAGCAAGCGGGATCGATTCCTCCACGTCCTCAGACATGTTGTCATACAAAAATATTTTTCTCTAATTTTTTTTCTCACAGCCAAAAACAATTCCGAGCACTGGCCCTCAGGCGATTTATGTGATGGCTGCAGAGGGAGGCACGCGCATCAATGCACATCATATCAAAGCTAGTAGGGTGACACGTATTTGAATTTGTGCTAGCACATATGGAGCGTATACGTGAAAACTTACATGGCAAGAGCTTAAGGGTAGCTCCACGACGAACTAAAGAGAAAAGGCACTTGCCGAACTACATTTAATGAATGCCCCATGCCGAACACTCGCGCAGTCAAGGCCAGCAATATCAGGCGGCGATACTCGGCCTAGTGGAGCCTGCCATGTCAGCATGGTTCACACCAGTCGTGCCAATCGAGAGTCCGCATGCCCTCGCCACTATCAATGGTCTTCCCAAGGCCGGCAAGTATGGGCTTGACAGCATGGAACCAATAATTATAATATTATGGCTCGAAAATCCACTGTACCCCATTATGGCTCACCTATAAGTACTTCTAGACAGAGCTCTAGAAGAGAGGACAAAAAAAAAGAGCAGTGAGCATGTATTCTCTATTTCCTCCTTGTACCGGTCTCTCAACCAGACCCTTTTGCGCACTAGTGAAGCCCTCTTTTGTGACTTTTTGGTGGACGTAGGGGAGCCTATCTTTAAACCACCTTAAATCGTTGTGATTTTCTGAATGTCTCTTGACCCCTTGGCCCCAGTATTCAGAATATCGTGACCACTGGTCCTCTCTCTGCCCTCATCAGCATGTTACCCGAAATCCAGTATCAACAATTAATTCACACTTTCAGTATTCATTATTACTCTCAAATATAGCCAAAATAAATCCCACAAAAAGCAAGTATCATATTTTTTTTATCAAAATGATTGATATTTTCAAGAAGATATATATGAAAAAGTGTGAATCGTATGAAGGAAACTAGACCAATATGGAAATAACACTAATAAGGAATTGAAAATGAAATTACAACATATTATGAATGTATTTGCCAAGGATTGCAAAGCTCAGAAGTAGTAATAACTTATAACTAATACAAGGAAGATGAGACTAAAGAACTACAGAATTTTTGCATTGTTTAAAATTGTAAATATTAGATGCCTATAACAGTTCTAGTTCTTATGTAACATAAACAAATTGAATATTACGTTAACCACTTTATCTTAAGTAAAGGGTTATGTTTGGCAGGGCATCTTCAGAATTATAAGGAAAAATGGCAAGTTTCCGGCGCTAGCATCTTAGTCCTTTTAGAAGATCAAGAGGCACGGAACTGTTGGAAAGTCATTTTTCCATATATATTTATAGAAGACCTAAAAATTAGCAACGGGCACTAAGGCAGGGTGAGGAACCATTAGATCATGATCTATACATTGTTTCAACTCCTTCATTCATGACATTCCTGAATCACTCCTTCCACATTACCAAACAAAAAGCAAACCCCATAGGTGAGGAACTTCCAACAAATAAATGTAAATAGCTTTTCACACTAAAGATTCCAGCTAGAACCAGACAAGAAAAATAAATCCATAAATAATTGCGATAAGTAACTACCATAATTATGACAATATTGGGCATCAAACTTCCAGCAACTATTAGTTATGAAGTAACTCGATAACAATCAACAATTTCACATTCTAGCACCATATATCACTTATGGCATCAATAGTTGAATGAACTACAAACGTGTCACTGTGTTTAGGCAAAATGTATAAGAATCCATAAGTAAATTCATTATCCATGTAATATTCAAATCCTTATTGCTAACAAGAACAATAAGTATGGTAATACAAGTTATATTTGACCGTTGACATAGAAAAATAATAAAATTGTGGTTAATCTAATTGTTAAAGAAAAATAACAAATCAAAATAATTTACTTACTCATATGGTAAGTTAGCTAATGGCTGATGTAGAGAAAATTAAGTTGAACAAATTCAATTCTAAATGCAATACAAACGTAAGCTCTAAGTACTCATAAGAGAGAAAATTAGGGATGAACTAAGATCCAACAAGCCTAAAGCATTAAACATAGAGATGTATCAATTTTAAAAATAAAAAAAGCAAGAGCTAACATTCATCCATCACAAAGATAGAGCATCAAGATAGAACCCTAATCACTTAAGAAATTAATAATGAAAGCCATGGAGTAGTGGAGCAAGGAGGGAATCAGTAAGTACTGGTCAGGGCTCAATGTACTGAGTAAGATCATTCATGTTGAAAATTGGACTAATGCCCAAAACTCCAATGAGAGGTCTAATTCATAGGTATTATCATTAATCCTCCTAAGTTTCTTGAAGAGTCCCATCTTCTTAATTGCTAACCTTTTATGGGTTCCCATGGAGAGCAGCTTTCAATGAATCCTAACTATTAGACACCAAATATTGTTCATCCTCATGATAAAGAGGATAGACACCTTAATGCGTCAGGAATGTCATTGATCAATATGGAAACAAGATGCATGTCATCAAATTGAATGCAGAATTCCATACAATCACTCTGCCCTACTTGATGCGTCAGCAAAAGATTTGGACTCCTATCTCTCTCAGGTGGTAAGTTAAAATCCATGGGTCCATCATAAAATGGGACAATAGACAAAAATGTTCCATCATCTTGAAGGACATGGTAAGGGATATGGTGTGCTTCATTAGGGTACTTCGCCCCAATCACACTGAGCCCTAACAGCATATCCAGCATACCATCGAACTCAAATAACACATTCTCACATACTTGTACATTAGGTGCAATAGAAATGTCTTAGTAGCGTACACCCATTTAAAGAGTGGTGAGTGCACTATTCTCATTCTCCCAACTCATAGACTCACACATGCCTAATTCATAAAGCAAATTGGTATAGGTGTTAAACTCTGAAGAGGACATATCAATGAGAACACGCGTTGAGTCATCACTTGTGAGAGAATTTTGCCTCACTCTCAACCTTGTAGGCGTCCGTAATGGGATGGTCCAAGATAATCCCTCAAGAGAAATAGGTTATCTCTAGGACCTCTATTCTAGCCAAAAGCTCAGCCATGGACAATCTCAACTCAAGTATTTGGTCTCTCATTTGGAAGAGCAATGTGTCTCATTACTCATTCATCATACCAACTTTGTACGAACGTCTACTTTACTAATTCAAAATGACTCAAGGTTGCCCCAAATTGATTGACATTTCTAAGTGTAAGGTTGAAAATGACTCAAGATTGTCCTAAATTGATTGACCTTTCTAAGTGTAGAGCTGAAAGGACTTAGAAGTAAGGATGGTGGACTAAAATGTAATGCAGAGTAATATTGGATGCATGCTGGTGGGCTTGCATGCAATGCAGGGAAGAAAAAAGCTAAAATAGCTACAAAAATGCAGATCGGTGCCACAAAATTGCAGAAACAGTTATGTAATTGCAAACGTACCTTGCAACTTGCAGAAATGAGAATTACAGAACAAACCTAGAATTTTGTAAGATAAACCTCTGGAATTGCAAAAACTTTCTAAAATTACAGAAATAACCCCAAGTTTTGCAGAACATTGTTGTGAATAATCTAAAGAACCCTAAAAATGGCCAAAAAATCCGATCATGTTGGGATACCCTAATTTAACTTGTTCTAATACATGTAAAGAAAATTAAGGTCAATGAATTTGATTCTAAATGCTATGCAAACATAAGCTTCAAGTATCTATAGGAGTGAAAATTAGGGATGAACTAAGAACTAATAACCCTATAAAGGTTATTAGTAACGCGTGCTTGTAATCCAGGTGGAGCCATGTGGTGAAGGGGATGTCAGGTTGCATGCGTAGGCCTGGGTCCAATGAGCTTGGTCATGCGGTTCGCCCGTGTCAAGATGAGCAGTGACACGGGGTGACACGTGCGAAAGCTTGTGTTGAACGTGTCTTTAGTGGCGTGGGAAAGCGTTAGGCTGGCTTAACAGAGCAGCGAACACCGCGCGCTCTCAACAGTGGATGGATAACGGGCCGCTGGCTCTGGATCCGATAGGATCTCGCACAGACCTTCTAACCTTTCAAGAGAAGTAAAAAAAAAGAACAGAAAAAAGGGCCTAAAGCATTCATCCATCATAAAGATAGAGCATCAATACAGAACCCTAATTACTCAAGAAATAAAAATTAAAGCTAAGAATAAACCATAGACTAATTCACTCAAATATGATAGGTTGTAAACAATAAGGAAACCAAGATAACTGAAGAGGATTGCAATGCGAGCTGTGTGTAGATTACTCACCTGTTCTTTACCGCCGTAGCCTGATGAACGCGTGTGCAGGAGCTGAAGCACCGTGAAACTTCAAGAGAAACAACACGAGAAGATATGGCCGATATGTAAAAACAAAGCCAAAAGACTGATCTAAAAATGGAAGAGAACGAAAAGACCCGTTGAAATTTGACAAATCCTTCGAAGAAACGAACAGGAAACCAAGATAACTGAAGAAGATTGCAATGCGAGCTGCATGTTGATTGCTCACCAGTTCTTCACCGCCGCAGCCTGACGAACGCTGTGCAAAAGCTGAAGCACCGCGAAACTTCGAGAGAAGATGGAGCCGCGTTGTTAGGGAACATAGGATGACTTTTTAAATCTAAGCTCTTTTAATTAACTAATTAACAAAAAATATTGACAAATGAACAAAGTAAATATATTCTATATTATTTTTAATACATTAATTAAATTATATTTATATTTAAATATTTAAATTACAAAAATATAATATAATATTTAATATTTATATATTATTTTTAAAATTTAAAAAAATTATATTGCTATTATATAAGTTATTTTCACTTAAAAAATTATAAATTAAAATAGCGAAATAATTTGATAAGTATTTATATATAAATATTTTAATAAAATTTAATATTAATTTTTAAGAAAATTTTTAAAATAAATTTGAAAAATCTTGCTCATCTAAATTTTTTCATAAATCATCACATTTTCAAGCGCATGCCTTATTCTCTTGCTCGTATAAAAAAGAAGAGGAAGACCAAAGAAGACATGACAAAAAACTATTAAGAGTGATCTTAATTACTTGAGCTTATTTGGTTAGAGAATAAATTTAGTTAAGAAAAGAGAAAATATTTTATTTTATAGAGTTGATGAAAAAAAAAATATTTTAATATTGGGAGGTGTGTTAGAAGTGAAATAAAGTTGATTTTAAGGTTGAAATTTGTGTTGGATGTGAAATAAAGTTGATTTTTAAGATTAAAATTTGTGTCGGATGTGAAATAAAATTATTAAAATTTATAATAAATTTAAAATATTACTATTATATTTTTTTAGCCTATTTTTAGGGCTTTGCCAAACATGCCCAGACTTAGATGAGAATTTGGTAACTGATAAAGCGCAATGGAAACAAAGGATTCATATAACCGACCCCACCTAGTGGGATTAAGGCTTGATTGTTGTTATTGTTATTGTTGTTGACCTATTCTCCTGCTCATTCTCAAACGAATCGCATCTTTCTCGACTTTTTTTTAATAATATATTAATATTATTTTTGTAATAATATGAGATTATTCTAAAATAAATTTACATAATATAACTTTTATTGTAATTAATTTTAACTAATTAATAAATTTTTGTAATTAAAATTATATAATATAAATTTATTTTAGAATAATCCCATATTACCATCACATAAATCATTCTCTTTTAAAAAAAATTATAAAATAAAAATGTAGAGAAATTTGATAAGTGTTTATATATATATATTAGAATAAAATTTAATATTAGTTTTAATAATAATTAAATTATTTTCTTAAAAATTAATATTAAATTTTATTATAATATTTATATATAAATACTTATCAAACTACTACACTCTTTTATTTTATAAATTTTTTTAAATTTTAAAAATAATATGTGAATATTAAATATCATATTACACCTCTACAATTTAAATATTCAAATATAAATATGATTTGATTAATGTATTAAAAATAGTACAGAATATATTTAATAATTTTTTTTTAGAAAAGAAGTTGCCCAAAGACGGCGACTTCTGTTACCTGTCCGCCGGACTTCGGCATAGCAGAAGTCACCTGGTGACTTCTTAATCTAACGGCGTTAGTTAATACCGTCAAAAATATATTTTTTTTTGTTAATTTTTTTAATCATATCTATATTAATAATTAGTTAATTAAAAATACTTGGATTTAAAAAATCATTGTGAACATAGCTCAAATTCTAATTAGCGTGGACCGGCAGAACCTCAGTGAGTAAGGTTTTAGAATACTGAATCGGTTTCGGTTTTGATTTCTATTTCCATTATTAGATAAAAAATTCAATTTTGATAATTTTAATGATTTTAATATTTTTATAAATTATTTAAATTATATAAATTAAAATTAAATTTATTAATGATAATTATTTAAAAAAATGAGTTTAAATAGTTTTACTAAATTTTATTAGTTTTAGTTATAATTGTTAAAAATATCATAGCTTTTTCAAATCTATTTCAACCTGATTTGAAACTACTGAGCTAGTTTTGACCAAATTTTAAAACTTTAGATATAACCACACAAATTCGCGCTCAAGCCTGATTCTCTAACATATTTAACTACTGATGCTCCAAGGTGCAAAGTGGCCGGACTTGTTCCCTCAGCAAAGGTCTTTCTTGCCATCACGGTACTTAATGACTCGGTCCACTATTAAAGCAACTGGAACCCATTTGCTTAATCAGGGACTTGTATTCACACCTCTAATACTTGAGTTCCCTTAATTTTTAAATGAATTTAAATTAATTTTGATGGTTCAATATTAAGAGAGGCATAACTAGACCTAAATATATCATTAGTAACTACCTGTCGGACTTCATTCGAGGCAAAGGCAGAAGAATGTTGTCATGTGTGGTGTCTGCGTAAAGAAATATGCTGCACTCAAAGGGTTAAAGGCGATCACAGATAAGTACATCCCAATGACTTAAGATATTTAGCTAGAAGGTGACTTTGTGGAGGTACTTCAGCTTATCCAAACTAGATTGCACTAATGTGAAGTAGCTCGAAAATAACTCTATCTCTCGTGATATCAAGGGAGTCATGTAAAGAATCGAAGTGCAAGAACAGACCTGCTGAAAAGTACTTAGTATAGCATTGTCTTATTGTTTATTTGTGAGGCACGACAGTGATCACTAGAATAACAAGAAAATAACGAATAAAAAAGAGATTACTTAAGCTTTCATTAGAAGCAATGTGGGGATGTGATAAGGGACTTGAAGTGGCCAACATTTACCATGAGATGTCACATACAAACTTTGTGCTTGAACATATTGTAAACATCCTTTTATCATTTCATTCTTGTAAAGTCACACGTATTTCACGTAATATGAATATCATTGTTGATTTTTTAACCCACTATACTACATTAATTTTTTTTGTTGGGAGAAATGTATGCTTTTTTTGATTGATTTATGCAATATTCTTAAAAGGGATATTGAATTACTTGTACCTTTAATGCTAAATGGCATACCCAAATTTCACAAAAAAACTACCCTTTATTTAATGTTGCAAGAAAAATTTTCACCTTCAGTCAAAGTAATATATAAGTACATATGTACATCTAGCATGTTTCACAATTAAACTATAGGGTTCATATTATAAAAGTTTACCACCAAGACTCAAGTTGGTACCTTTTAACAAAAATAAATTACATCTAGATCCCTAAGTATAAGGTATAATATTATATATATTCATAATTTTAAATTTTTAATATATAAATACCTTAGTGACATCTAATGCATCAAATATATCTGTAACGTTCTCAATTTTAAATAATATAAATATTGTAATTAATAAAATATAATTATGTTTGAGTATTTTATATGAATAATGATATTAAATAAGTATATGAATATTATTAAATATCATATTTGAGTGATCTATGTGTTAATAAATTTAATTTGAATTGAAATAAGTTAATAAGGACCTAGAATTGAGAATTTATGATTTAGAAATAATGATATGAGGACTTAGAAGACATTTCTTTGAAAATTGAGGAATTAATTTATAATTTCTTCAAATCCGCCATAAACATGGTTGCCCTGATGGTGAAGCTGGTTTGGCGATGGTATCCAATAAGCATAGGAAGAGAGGAGAGTTTTATTATACATATTTAATTATTTTTAATAAAATTATTAATTTTATTTCACATATTATATTAAAATATTTCATTCCTTAATGAATAATATATTTAGTTCAAGATGTAAAATAGAGTTGATAATTTTATTAAAATAATAGTATTCAGAAATAAAATCAATATTATATATAAAAAAATAAGTAATAACCTGCTCCAATGCAAATAGACAATATATATATATATATACATGCACACACATAAAAAAATAACACAAATAAATATTATAAGAGAGAATTCACAAGGGTACAAAGTTGCAGCTAAGGTGAGCCTCGCGTACAAAATTGCAGCTTCAACCCTTGAATATGCTCCTGGGGATCTATATCACCTTTGTAGGGTCAAACTTTAAAGGATTATAGTCCTTTAGGACAAAAGAAGCTCTCATAACTAGAGAAAAAAGAGCATCAACATAATATCAAACCAAATTATTATATATTTCATCAAATTTATATTTATTTTTGATTAATATGTAAATTGAGGGATTAATTTGTAATTTCTTCAAATCCGCCATAAACATGGCTGCCCTAATGGTGAAGCTGGTTTGGCAATGGTATCCAATAAGCATAGGAAGAGAGAAGAGTTTTAATTTTCAATTTCTCTTGCTCCTATCATGCTCCTCCTTCCTCCTTCCTCCATGGTAACCAATTGGACGGAGGTTGGTGCCAAGCAATAGTAAGGTAATCTCTTCTCTTCTACTCTATTACTCTCATGATCCCTGCTTTTGAGAAATGAGGCAAACCGGCAACCCTAATTGGCGGCATCATGGCTTGTTAGTAATGGATGCCCACACACACACACACACACACACACACACACACACACACACACACACAGAGAGAGAGAATGCCTCAGCAGTAGGGGTGTTAAAAATATCCGAAATTCGAAACTCGCTCGGAACTCGTTCGATTTTTGAATCGACTCGAAATCGGTTCGAAAATTTTGAATCGAATCATGAGCTAAGGATTTTGGCTCGAAGTTCATTTCGAGCTAATTTCGAGTTGGCCCTAGCTCGCTCAAAACATGATTCAATTTAGCTCGAAATTATATGTATAGCATAAATAATATTGATATATAATATAAATAAAATGTTATTATATATGATTTAATTAGTGGTTTAGTGATAGAGTGGAGTAAATTTAAGATTTATTTTATCCTTAAAATTTAAGAATCAAACCCTCTTAAATACATAATATTTTTACATTTCTACATTTTTTGTAACAATGTCAAGCTAGCGTGGGGTGGGCCTATGGTGCTATTGGTGTCTAATAACCTAGCATGATCAGGTCTTGAAACTCAATAATTTTTCTAACTATGATGCATCAAAAAAGAACTTTATATATATAATTTGATGGGTGAACTTTTCAGTAGATAATAACACGTATTTAGTGTCATTGACATAGATACTACGGGGGCGTTTGGCTCGATATTATCTTGGTGTTATGTTATGTAATATAGATGTCATGACATCTAGATGTCATCTTTTGACTAATAATTTTATAATCTAATAGAAGATTTTTTGTAAATGTCATTAAACCAAACAATTACTTTCTCTAAATAACATAACATAACATCAAGATAACATTGAACCAAACGCCCTCTACATATTGATCTCAAATGATCATATCATATACATTCCTTCAACGTCACTTTCACTTAAATGGTCATTTTGAAAGACTAAATGATGATGACAATATACCTTATATCTTTTGTTTCTAAAAGAAACACATTTGGTAGGCCCACAAATAGATTGGTATAATATATAAACTAGAAAAGAGGATAAGAGTATGTCAGTTAATTATGGAGTAAAATTACTAAGATATGATGAAGGCAATGTGATAGATCCCACTTTCTACAAATGCTTAATTGGTTGTTTAAAGTACTTGATTTGCACAAGGCTGGACATCCTAGTGAGACGGTTCATGGATGAACTAGAAAAGGCATATCGGAAGGTGACAAAAAGAATTCTATACTGCATCCAAAGTACTTTAAGTCACGATATATTTTATTCATTTTCTAAGAACTTTTAACTTGTTGGTACTTGATACATGGATAACCAGAATAGTATTTTTGGATTTGCCATTTATATTGGACACACGATGTCCTCGTGGATGTTTAAGAAGCAACCAATCGTCACTCTCTCAACGTATGAAGCAGAATATGTAGTGACTTCTACTTGTGTTAGTTATGTTATATGATTATGAAGATAGTTGAAGGAGGTCAAATATGTATAAGATGGAACAACAAAATTTTGCATTGATAATAAATTCACAATATCCCAGGCAAGAACCCGGTATTCAACAAAGTAGGCAGTATATTGATGTTTGCTTTCGTTCTATCTGTCGACGAAAAGAAGAAAAAAAAAAGAAGTCAAAAGATATAAAAATAGCATGATCCAAAATATTGTTATAGGGATTATAGAACTTCAAAAGCCCAGGAAATCCTACAAAATTTGGTCCAAAATTTGAAAGGCCAAAAATTTGAGGCACTTGAATGTAATTAGGCTATAATGAGGCTGTAGGGCTCGTCTGCTTGGAAGTTGCAGAACTTGTAGGCGAACAGAGCAAACAATCAAAGATATGGTGTGTTGAGATGGGCTTGTCATTATTGAGTGGGCAGATCAAGACAGGTATATCGGCACATACGAAGTGAAGCTGTGGGCGAAGGGGCCGCAACGAAGGCCGACACAAAGGCACTCATGGGCTCTGCTCTAAATAAAAACCTTCTTCAAATTTTCTAAATAAAATCAGCTCTGAATATTCATTTCATCAAATTAAATCAAATCTTGTTTGGCATGATGAATAGTGTTCTCACCAACTTATGATCATGCCAGATGTTTAGTAGAAGTATTAGGATATTTGTAATTGCCCAACCACAGGCGATGTGTTGTGCAGAGCCCAGAGAAATATTGGTTACAGAAAGAAAGCCAGCCCAATTACAATTGTCAATGATGTCTTACATCTAATATCCAAGAAAAAAAAAATTGTCTTACATCCCAAGTCCCATGAGGGAAAAAATGCCCAAAATATGCACAGGCCTATTTTTACGAGATGGAGTACTGTTTGGAATCCAATTACCAAGCACTAAGTGTATAATACGAGTAGGTCCAAGCACACATGACGTCTAGTGATTTGGTTCTTAATGATACTATGTTCAAATCTAATAAAAATTCCATTTTTATAGAGGAAAAGCAAGAAGAAGATGCAAACACTCAAAAGCACTCGAAAAAAGTACAAAAGACTCGAATGTTAAAAGAAGCTCCACCATTACTTCAACTCAAGGTAAGCCAATCTTGTTGAAATCCTTTGCATTTTTTTTTTAAAAAAAGTGGTAATCCACTGCATTTTAAAATGCTAGTCGGAAAAGCAATTATCATAATATTTAATAGAATAAGGTTAAATATAAAATAATAATTTAAACATTAATATTTAAATAAGATTCCTACGTAACCTTGAGCCGCAATGAGTGAAAAACTTTAGCGGCTTAATCAGAATATAACCTATATTGCATTAATTAATTAATATACGATTATTTATTGTCCTACGAGAGGATGGTATAAAATTAAGTATAAAACCCTGCTTTTTTTGCCGTTAAAAATTATTTTTAACCTGATTTAATTTTAACCAAATATATCTTATGTAACACGTAAAATTTAATATTAAAAATTAACTTTTTTCACATCATACAAATATTACTAAGATAATAACTAATTTATATCGCATCCCTCACATATCCTAACATAATAACTAACTTCATTTCACATCATTCACAATTTTCAATAAAAAATTTTTTATCTAAATTTAATTTTAATTTTATTAAATTTAACTATAAAAACAAACAAATCCTTAATTTCATTGTTCAAAATCCTAAATATCGTTTTTATCTCGTCAATTTGTTTATCCTGTCCAAATCTTCGCCCAGATCAAAATCTCCTGGCTTCATTGTTTTCTTAATGCTTTGACTGTACTGAGATGTTTTGATTGAGACCATAATAAATAAAATTTTTATAAATTATATATACAGTAACATATTTAATAAAAATTATAAATTTTTTATTTAACTTTTAAAAATTATAAAACTTATACAAAACTCTATTTATAAATTATATTTTATGCATTTCCTTTATTATCACCGTATTATCTTTGACTACTATTTTAAAATTGATAAGAACATTCAAATTCTAATCATTGATTTAAATGTGATAAAATTTAATCATTCATAATAAAAATAACACCTATTTTTTTAGAATGGATTAACGATGATGATCCGAATGTGAGGGTCAGAGCATCATGCCAAAAATACTTGTGCATATTACTCAGGTATAATATAAAATACAATTTGTAATTAAAATTTTCACAAATTTTATAATTTTTAAAAATTATGTAAAACTAGAAATATTTAGTAAATAAGATGTATATGTAATTCTCAAAAAAATTGTTTTAATATGCAAAATATTTGAAATTTGAATAAAATTTTAAATATACTAAATTATAATTAATGACAACAATGACCAAATTTTTATGAATTTCCAATTCAATTCTCAATGGATTTTTTTTTATTTATTCACCTGCTCTATTTATTAACCTATTATAAATAAATCAAATTCAATGACTATTAACTCAATCCGTTTATTTATTCTTTAATCAAGACAATGACAAATAATAGCAGATTTGGAAAAACCTTACATTATACATTATAGGACAAAAAATATAACTACATACATGAGCTTCACATAACTCAAATATAACATGCATTTAACTTAACAAATAACTGCCCCCATGCAGTTTGCATCCGTTTAATAGTAGCTAATTGATTTAAAGTGCAATCCTTTCTTATTTCACCTAATTTACTAACTTTTTAACAGCTATGCAAATCAAGAAATACATATTTATTTTTTAAGCCATTTTCTGAAGCTATTTTTAAGGGCTACACATACAGGTTGGCTTGTTACATGATTTGAGTTACAGATGTCATCCACAAACCAAATATATAAACAAACCATCCATCAGATTACTTACTAATATAATCTTTTCAAATCTATTTCATATTGTTTATAATTTAAATAACTAAAAAGAAAATTAATGTCACATACCATCCACTCACTTGCATTTTTTTCTACTCAACAAGCATCCTGGTCTTCAACAGCTCCTAACTATTTTTATTTAAAATAATATATTTTGTTACATTTCAAGGTAGAAAAAACAATGTCTTAAATAAAACCATTTCCAAAAAGATGTATAAGGCATAATTCTCAAAACACTAACCGCTTAATTGACAACAATTAATCAAAAGCTTATGAAATATATAACAAAAGCAAAGATTATATCAGTTTCCACAGTATCATTAATTGCCACTACTAAACATGTAATTAGAATCCAGCTGACAAAAGTAAAACCTTACCAGATAGTACTTTCTTGGCGTGTTAATAGAACCAGCACAAAAATATAGTCAGTCTTGCTCTAATACATCATAATCTAATCCATCATACATCCCATAGTACTAGCAAACACAAGATTTGTACTCCTGCAACAACAATTTGCCACAATAAAATGTTTTTAAATCTAGAAAAAGAAAGCATTTAAGAATACATAAAAAAAGCACCTTAATTTGTTCGCAGAACGCCTCATTAAAATAATTAATAAGTTCTTGACCAACCTGCCATCAAATCACAAATTTGCCAGTAACACACAATGCTAAAATATTTTTTTGTTCCAAATTACAAAATCAAAAACTACTTACAAGATCATTTGAATACTTTCGATAGAACTGAAAACAAAAATACCACAATTGTGAGCTTTGGTTACTCACTTGAATGGATTTCACAAAAGTACAAATAACAAGTTCAAAATTACCATTATAGAATATTCGGAAATATAATCTGGTACTTCACCAACAAATTCCTTGCACGAAAAGAGACCATTTTGTGTGCTTGCCTTCAGTAACAATATGTAGGGATCACTAACAAACAAATATCAATCTTATACAAAGAAAACACTAATATTTGAGCTCTTGAATGGGTAAAAACTAAATTTCTCTCTACCTAACGTCAACAGCACTGTTTTTCAACTCTTATGACTTCTTAAAACCCAGCACTGATGCTCGCAAATAAAAAACATGAACAACAATAGCCGACCACACATGGATATACGTGCATGCAAACATTAAAGGGGCAAAAAATTGATCTATAGAAGGAAAAGCCACATCCCTCAACTCGAAATTAAATTTTCAGACTTAAGCACACATTACCTCCACACATTCGTGATTAACAATATGATGAAAAACTTCTAATTCCTTTCCAGCTTCAACTTCCTTCCTCTTCACCATAATTGTATCCTAAATACATTGATGATATCATATTTAAATGTAATACCAAAATATAAATATATAAAAGTATAGAACTCACAACTATGCAGTCTCTGATCAATTCTTTGGGTAAATCAAATAATAACTTGCAATCACAAATAAATTTATCAGGCACATCCATGAAACTTTTCGAGTTCAATGAACAGTTCAGGTTCAATGAATGGGTGATATATTCATGCTGAACACCGACATAATACACAGAAAATGAAAAACAAAAAATGATTAGTCCAATAAACATACCAGGAGAAAGAATATTGGGAAAAAATGTTCCAAAAAAATACCGTTTCAGATGTCCCATTATCCAGCCAATTAAAAAAATCAGAATGCGTTCGAAGAATTGGTAATAGTTTCCGGCAACTCAAACAATCCTATTCAAAATGGGCACAAAAATAACAGAAGCTTCAATATATAAAAACATACCTTGATAGTGCAGAATTCAATTATGATATTCAAGTCCTGCTAGATGTTGAATAAAGATTTATCCTTTCACATTACTAAATTTTTCACCACCATCTCAGTTGTCATGTATCACATTAGCCATGGCCTAACCGAAATCACTAAAATCCTTGTAATGTTATTTACTTCTACAGTTATTGTGAGCAATACAAATGTCATCCTTTGATGGATAAGTATCTCATAAGTTCCACCACAAAAAATAATCCCAAGTGTGCTAAAAGGCTTTTTTTTTGGAGGGGGACTCTTCAACAAAGGTTAGGCCGCTATGATTAATTTCTTAATTAGGAGCATAATCCACAAATAAAAGAATGATAACGTATCAAAAATGGCTTAGGATAAGGCATCAAGATAGATTAATAAATTCAATGACACTAAAGAATTAATATTTTCTGGGAGATTCCCATTGGTGCCGTAAGAACATCGAGGGATGTCATAGAATTTTGGAGTTTAAAAATTACCAATTCTCAATTTAGTTATTCAATTATAATATTATCTAACAAATGAAGAATTGGAGAGTTCCACTTAATCATTCTTAGTTGCTATTAAAATTAGACACTATCAAATTCATATAAGAAATAGAACTAGATAACTGACCAACCCAACTTTCAATATTCCCATGATCTAACATTAAGTAAGTTCTTATAGGTGCTTGTACTAATTATTTTTAAAAAATAATCAATGCATAAACACCTTGAAGAGAAATATACAAGTACCATTTAAGACAATATTTGCTCCAATTTACCTCTTTGCAATTTTCAAATCTCTTGTTTGGATCATACCCATCAAAAAATGGATGATGGATGCAATTACGACGATATTCCTATAAAATAGTATAAGTCTTAAAAACCAGGTTTGCATAACCAATCCAAGAAAATTAATAGAAAGAATCAATACCGTAAGGTTTTCATATGTTTCCCTATTAATAAACTTTTTGAATGCCAATTCGAACATCCAAGCATGTTCCTACAAGGCAAACAATCATAGCTTTGCTACAAGATCTTGGTTATCACTTGAAAGATTGTATAAACATACCTTGGCTCTTTTTGAAGTCCATGGAATTTCTGTGCTCCTCAGCAAATTTAATAACCACTAAAAAAAAATTGCCCGTGAACATAATATAAAATATAATACATCTACAAATAAATTGCCCATGAACATAATATACCCGTAAGTCTGGAAATGGATAACTTCCCACATCCGGACATTCTTCAACGTCACAATTTCTGAGAAACTCAAGAACATCGTTCATTGTCTATAATCATAATTTAAGTTTTAAAAGATAGGTATAAATGAAGCCTTATCATAATAGATAAAATAATAATCAGGGCATCATCACAAAATTACCATTGATTTTGCGAGAATCAAATCAATCGACTTCGAAAGCCATTTCTCAAACATTCCATGAAAACGTAAGAAAGTAAATGCCAGACGTAGTTTCTGCAAGGTGTATTTATTAGCATAAGTGATAGGCTTACTCTTTAATAATACATATAATGCAAACACATACATTGGTTAGTATCACAGATATCTCCTCCGGAATATCTTTCCAATTAATTGAATTACGACGAAGGCCTTCTAGATCATCATAAATCTAACAGGAGCAACCATAAGAAAATAAAGACCCCTTTCACAAAAAAAATTCAAGTAAAAAAGAAAACAACAAAATCCCAAACACATCTTTACGAAAAGAAAATTTACCTTTGCATGAGTATGCAAAAACATTCTTTCCGTTTCCTTAAAAGCCAAATAAAGTTTATTATATGAAATTTCATGCCCATATGCAAGCTGGTCTAGGAAACTGGTATAAGCCTACAAAAAATAAATAGAATCATAACATTAACTAAATGGAATTACAAAGACAACGGTATTGCAGCACAAGAGACAAATGCAAATCTCGAGGATGCCAAGAAAGATGTTCAATTAAGTAATGACTAATTAAAATAGAGCCTAAAATAACAAATAATGTGAAGTGCGTGCTCCGTAACTTTTCAAACATTACTGAATTCAGAAAAATGAAAGCAGTCACCAATACTTTCAGCCTTTTTTTAAAAACCTGAAGAGGCCATACTTCAACATAGAACAAGTGCAATGGAAGCTACACAAATATTCCACTATAGAAATATTTATTTCTTTGATTGCGTATAACTTGCAGTTGGAAACACAAATGAGGCAAGGACTAAAAACTATTTGTGAATTATGATTGAATTTAAAGAAAAAATGCTCGACCATATACGAACAGAGTAGGTAATTTCATCACGGGTTATAGATGCAAAGAAGACAAAGTATCCAAAAGTACAAAAGCAAACGAGCATATACATTGACAAGAGATTTCACAACACAATACATTTTGGGCTGCAGCAACAAATGAGAAACATAAATCAGCAAATTTAAAGGTATTTACCACTTCTATTGCTAGTACTTATCTTATTTCATTAAGAAATTTTTGTTAGTTAGTTGAAGCTTAATTTTATAATAAGCTCTGTTCTTTGTAAAGGCTAGAATTTGATGAATGAATGAATTATCCACTAGTTACAATAATTCTTCTCTTTCTCCTCCCCTAACACAATCATAAAATTGATATTAGAGCACATGTATTCTAAATCAATTAGTATCAAATAAGGGATGAACTAATGAAATAAATAAAAATAAAGAATTTTAAAGTGAAAACAACTGCAGCATATGCATAATTAACTTGTTTTCCTTATGCTCAATCTCATGATCAGTCTGGGAATTTCGTTGAAGAATGCCAGTTGAAGCAAGGCAATGTTAGTTGAGCTCAAGTGCAAACCAAATAATGTCCATCTTAAACCACATATAAATCAACCGACTAAACTCGATTAGGTTCGCATAGGACATGTGATGCGCGTGATGGACACGACCGGGCACATGAGGCTCATAAGAAACTTGCACGGACGATTCGCGGATGAGTGAACCTAAAGTTGTCGGACGATTCGCGGGTGATGCACAGTATGCTGTGAATAAACTGTTATAAAGGTTACCATTTGATAAACTCCGAAGAACAAACTGTTCTAAATCCAATCATGTCTTTAAGTGAATATATTTAGGTAAAGCCAAACGGATGAACTGACAAATAAGTACCAACAAAAAGATCGAAACAATGTGCACTTCTGCCGTTTACAAAAACAATCAAATAACACGCAAGGAAGATGTTTTAAAAATACAAGTAATACCTCTGTTACATCTAACAGAGGTGAATTAAGAAAATATCCCATACCCACTGTATTTGAGGAGGAGATGATCCCATTGCAGTTCCTTCATTCACGCACTTAACCTAAATCAAAAGAGATTCGTCATTTTCCTTATCAGATTCGCTGCATAAAAAGGTCGTTAGAAACCCTAATAGAAAAGTGATCCGACAAATAAGCCTCTTAAGTTACTCACTGGTTCCTGCTTGAGCTCCGTCTCCAAAGAAATCACAGCAGATTCGTAGTTAAGATCGCTACAGGCTCTCTTGACTGCTGGAAGAGCCATCGCCGCCGCCGCCCCCTCCTCTTCCGCAACCCTCTTAAGTGGGAGGACCATTGAGAACGAGCGCCGTTCGATGCTGTGATCATTCGACTCGGAAGCCATGAGATCCGAGGAATCCATGAGGTTGCAGCCGAGCAGAGCCCCAGGCAAGAACCTGTTGGCGATCGAGGTGGTTAGCAAGAAGAGGAGAGAGGACGCGGCAGCGAGCTAGGGCAGGCGGCAGGGGTCAGGGGGCAGGGAGAGGGAAATGCAGAAAAAGGGGCGAGAGCGGACCGCAGAATCCAAACGCAAGAAAGCATAACAGACTTGTTTGGTTGAATGATAAATTTGAATAAGTAAAAGAGAAAATATTTTATTTTATAAAATTAATAAAAAAAAATTTATTTTAATATTGAGAGTTATTTAGATGTGAAATAAAGTTAATTTTAAGGTTGGAATTTGTGTTGGATGTGAAATAAAGTTATTAAAATTTATAATAAATTAAAAATATTATTATTATATTTTTTTACCTAATTTTGGGCATTTGCCAAACAAGGCTAGCCTCGTTTGGTTCGAGACGAGATTTTTGCCCAACACAAATTTCAACTATAAAAATCAATTTTATTTCACATTCATTACAAATATGAATATTAGAATTAAAAGTATTTCACATTTTACATACTTTTTAATAGTAAAATAATTTCTCTCTTATTAAATTTAAAAAAAAAATTATGTCTAAAAAAAAGCTCGAACCAAACGAGGCTGTGTTTATGTAAAGAATTATTGAGCAAAATGCAAAATGCACATTCAGAAAGAAGTTTTTACACAATTTAACCCTGAAATTTAAGTCAAAATTTATTTTGTCAAATTTTTTTCATAAATATTCATTTTGACAAATTACATCTAAAAGATCCTAAAATTTAAGACATAATTATTTTTTGATAAAAATTTATTTTGGCAATTTGCACCTAAAACAGAGTACAAAGCATTAAATTTAAAATATTAATAATAATTTTTTTATAATTCTACATAAATTTTAGTATAAAAAATATTATTCTATTTTACATATTCAATAATTTTTAATAAAAAATAAATTTGAAATTTTTTATTAAAAAATATTAGTTATGTGAAATAAAAAAATATTTTTTATATTAAAATTTATGTAGAATGATTAAAAAAATTTATTTATTATTATTGATATTTTTAAACTAGTAGTATTTTGATCCTGATTTTGGTCTTTACACTAAACAGGGCCTAAATAATCTTGGGAAAGCTTTGTTAGATTCATGTAAAGCTCCAATTGTAATTTGGCTTACTTCATTTGATCCAATTTGATATCAAAGTCAAATTATTTATCAAACTCAACCAAAATATAACAAATGAACCAAATTTTTGATATTTATTAACAATAAATTAAAGTATAAATATCCTTATCATTCCGAATATTTATTTTTATTACTATATTTTTAAATTAGAAAATGTTGATCCTATTGGTTTGATGATCGAGTCAACAATTCTTTCCATCATAAATCAGACTTATCTGATATGACTTGTAACCATGGATTGAGTTCTTATTGTTTCCTATTCTATTGAACCAATCAGAATTTCATGGAGTTTTGGTTTAGTATTTGATCGAATTGGTCAACTGTTTTGATCTGGTTGAAGTATATTTTGAAAAAATTTAAGGAGGCATTTGGTTTGTTATTATCTTGAAATTATGTTATAATATTTAGAGAGTATTTGGTTCGTTGTTATCAAGATGTTATATATGTAATTTAAATGTTATGGCATCTAAATGTCATCTTTTGACTAATAATTTTATAATTTAATTAAAAATTATTTAAAGATATCATTAAATCAAATAATTACTTTTTCTAGATAATATAACATAACATCAAGATAACATAAATCAAATGGCCCGAGTCTATTTGTTTGTAAGGTTAAAATTAAATATGGATAGAAATATTTTTTTATTTAAAGTTGTCAATGATGTGAAGTAAAGTTAGTTATTATGTTGGGATATGTGAGGGATGTGATATAAATTAATTATTATTTTAGTAATATGTGTAAGATGTGAAATAAAATTAATTTTTAATATTAAATTTTATGTGTGATGTGATATGCCTAGTTAAAATTAAACCAGGTTAATTTTAATGCGCAAATAAATGAGGCATAAATAATTAAATATTATGACATATAGATGTCATCTTTTAACTAATAATTTTATAGTCTAATAGTAGATTATTTATAGATATCATTAAACCAAATAATTGATTTCTCTAAATAACATAATATAACATCAAGATAACATTGAACCAAACGCCTCCTAAGTTTTTTTATTTTTTTTTTAATATAATGTGAATAAAATTATTTTATTAGCAAGAATTATTTTTTTATTTTATTATAAATTTTATTAAATACAACAACAACAACAATCAAGCTTTAATCCCACTAGGTGGGGTCAGCTATATGAATCTTTTATTTTCATTGCGCTCTATCAGTTACCAAATTCTTATCTAAGTCTAAGTAACTAAGATCACTACTTATAGTATAAATTTTATTAAATGTGAAATAAAATTTATTTTTTAATATAATATGAATTAAATATGAAATATGTAAAATATAAAATAAATTTAATTTTTTAAATTATGATTTATATTTGATGTAAAATAATATTGATTTTCTATTAAAAAATAAATAAATAATATTGATCTTTTTTTAAATTTATATGTAATATAAAATAAATATAAATTATTGGATGAAATTAATTTTTAAATTTAAATATGAGATGAAGTAAATATAAAATATATATATATATATATATATAATGAAATTATTTTTGGAGAAATTTGGTTTCTTTTCGGGCCATTCTTTCTCTTTTCCGTTCGCCTCCGTCTGTCCGCCGCTTTTTCTCGATGAGTCAGTCGCTGGGAGTGGCGGCTTCCCCAGAAGAGGGAATCCAGGCGCCGCCCTTGCCGGCAGCGGCCGCTAGAACTTCTTCTCCTTCCTCTCCCTCCATTGAAGACCTAATTCAAGGTTTTTTCTTCTCTTTGTTCTCGCTTACCTCTCCGCTATTCTTATTGGTGAAAGACTTTTCTAATAGCAATGCTGCTGAATATTATTAACTTGGAATACTGCTTATTGAATACAACAAGGAGAGATATTGGATTCTAATCTCACCGAAAAAAGATTCTACTACACCGATTTTCAAGTATTTACAAGTTCTATACGGAATCAAAATAATGTAAAGCAACTTGGAATATGAAGTTGTTAGAAGATGTTTATTTTTTATTCAGAATGCTCGAAGAAATGATTTCAGGAGATTCATGATTAAGCAAATCGTTTTTGCCTGCACAGTTTCTGATCCAAGTTTTAATATTTAATCCCTAACAAAAGGATTAAAAAACCTTTTTCTGCCGAATGTATTAGTCCTTTGAAACGAATTTTGATTTCTCAATATTTGAACACCGTTGAATACTTTTCTCGAAATATTTGACTCTTGATTTATGATATCAATTTGAATCAGAATGCTTTGAGTGGCTGATGAAATTCTAATCATATCCACATAGATCATGTGCAGTTGAGATTGCAAATGGCATTTTTATAATCTTGAAATCACAGTTTGTAGTGGTATACGCAGAAATTATAGACATTTTTTTAACATAAAACATAGCTTTTTAACCTTCCTGTTACGACGGGAAACAATCAAAGAGTTTTTACGTGGAAAACCGACTGGCGAAAAAATCACGGCTCCTTTTCGAGGAGACTTGAAATGTCACTAGAGAATGCTTTTTTGAATTACAGTGTTCAAAGGATGTTTTTTTTGTCTCTGTCCCCCAGGCTATGTACAAAAAGTATATATATATATCCTGGGCTTGTTCTGTCTAGTCACTTTCAGCCGAATAATCTACAGCCCTAGTGATAGCTCAATTAATGCCTGCGGATGGCTAGTACGTGACTCCTGCTGTACGACGTGTCAGCGGGTACGACCTGTCTGCCGGAAAACCGCGTCTTCCATCGTAGGAGTACGGTTCCCAACGGTCAGATGTCATGTCGGGTCTTTGTTCTTCGAGATGCTACCTTTTCGGCATCTGCTGTTCGGGTTGATACCTTTCTTGTTCGCCTCAGAGATCTTGCCTACGTGGACTCTGTGTGGACTTCCACGTGGACGGTCCTGATGAGGAGGCGCGAATCCAATTGCAACATGTCCCCCCGATAGTCGTGAAGCGCATTGATGCGCGTGCCCGATTGCCACGTGTACCGCAGCGATCTATAAATATTTTTGTGGAACATCGGTTGGGCCTTCTTTTTGACCGGAGAAAACTGAGGTGATGGATCTTTTCTCAGGAGTAGCTGGTGGTCTTCAAGGAAAGAAACTTGGGACCAGTGTCCCGGCCAAACCGGACCCAGCTGACGCGAGGCGTCCTTCTGTTCGAGAAGAGGCGTCGAAGAAACCGAGGATCCGTCTTTCCAGCGTAGGGGACGGCACGCGCGTGCCGTCCAGGTCCTCTAAGAACGATGTGCGGGCAGCCCCTTCGACGGAGGGTGCGATCATCGTGGCCGACGACGAGGCGCAGCCGTTCGGGGAAAAATTGGTGAGTGTACCTTCCGTGCCGTCGCCGGGTTTTCTGGAGGTGACCCCGCCGGAACAAGGCAATGCGGCCCCGACGACCTCCTCTTCGGGCCCACCCGGCAGTCCAGGTCCTTCGTCGGGTCAGAGAGGTCCTGCGTATGTTAGTTCAACGGCGCAGTTCTTTGCTCGGAATGTCTGTTCCCATCTTGACAGGATAAAGGAATCTGTGGCGACCAAGGATCAGGCGGTGGCCCTCGAACAGAAGGCGGTAACCCTCGAACAGAAGGCGGAGATTTTCGAGCGGAAGATAGACGAAGTTCTTTTTCTCCTTCGGAGGCTGGAAACCGTCTGAGGCGGAGAGGACGATTGCTGACGTGGAGTCGAAGTGCACTCGCCTCGAGGGTGACCTGGAAGCGGCGGTCGCCCAAGTTGAAGATTTGACGACGGAGAGGGGGATGTTGAAGTCTCGAGTCGAAGAGTTGGAGGAAGAGATCCGTCGTCGAAGAGAGTTTGCCCGGTCCGTTCGCGACCTGCTCGCAGAGTCAGAGCCAGGATTCTCTTTGTAAATTTTTTTTTTGGCTATGTAAAAGTTTATTTTGAATGGATAGTTCGTGATATGCATTTTTTGTGCCCTTACATTCCTCTGATACTTATTTGAAAAAAAAGATGAAACTTTCGCGCCCAAACCTCGAAATTCGAAATTTTGGCGGCTAAGTGTCAGTCCTCGGGGATCAGAATCGTCGGTTTTAAGGACCATATATAGGAAAAAGGTGGGATTTTGAGAGGTCACTTTATTCATTTCTCTTGCTGGTCCTTCTTTAGGTTTAAGACAATGGTTAAGAAGTCGCGTAGCCGAGCGAAGGATGTGTGGGCCGACTACCACGTTCTTCGGGGTGAGCTGTGTATCTTGCCGTAGCATACTTTTGAGAGAGAGGTGCTGCAGGTATGGGGGGCGAACCCGGAAGTCGGTCTGGAGCACCCGTCGGGGACGGGGAACTTCATGACTCCACCGGAGGGGAAAGTAGCGGTGTGCCTCCATCACCTGCGCGGAGGGCTGTTCGTTCCCTTCCAGCCTGAGTTCGTGAACGTTCTCAATTATTTCGGCATCGTTCCTATGCAGCTTCTGCCGAACGTCGTCACAATGATCTACTGTCTTGCCAAGGAGTTGCGGCGTCGGCAGATTTCTTGGGATGTCGAGATCTTCAAGGCAGTTTTTCGGTGGGAGGTGAATCCTCGGCTGCGCGGATGCTTCGTTCTGAAGGGAAGGTTCTGCCAGGTCTTCAAGGTGAGGGATACTGGGTTTGCTGACTTGTATAAGCGATTCTTCTTCGTTGACCTTCGTGGAGTGAGGTTTGGTGAGTCGCGAAGAGTAAGTGAGGGGAGGTTCCTAGGAGAGGGAGTTGGTTTCGAGGATCCTCGCTTCCGGGAGGTGGATGAGATTTGAAAATGCGTGCACGATGCCGAAGACTATCTACGTGATCTTGAGTTCGACGTGCGGGAGTATACAGGTGAGTCTTGGCAGTTCGTGCTTTCTCTTTTCGATGAGGATGCTAATCCTGTTTTTTGGTGTTTCAGGCCAGCCAGAGCTTGAGTTGGGGTGGTTCCGACTTCGGCAGATAGGGAATAAAAGGGTTCCCCACGATCGTCCGGGACCTTCACGTCTTCCGGCGAAGAGGAGGCGCGCCGTATCTGGGGATCTGGGTGAAGGGAGTTCGGCAGCGCCTCGGACTCTTGATGAGGGAGAGGACGATCTGGCGTATATCGACGAGATACAGGTCAGCGACGATCCCGAAGACAGGACTGAGAGACGTCAAGGCGAGATAGGGTCTGATGTTGAAGCGTCAGATTCTGCTGGCCAAAGTGTGGAAGAGCTCACGGGAGGTATTCGACGAGAACCTCTGCGAACAGTCCCTGAGGGGAAGGTGGACTCGGCGACAAGGTTGGGCGCCCGGGCTGTGGATTTGGTGGAGCAGCTCGCTAGGGAGGCAATGGCGCAGGAGAGGAAGGCGAAAGAGAATGAGCTTCGGTATCTGGAGTCGGAACGTCGGCGTCTCGAGTCGGATCGTCAGCGTCTCCTGGTCGAAAAACGGCTTCGTTCGCCGATGAGAGGTTTGGAGGAGTCCTGCCGCCGCGAGCAAGAACTTCAGAGTCTTCTGGAGAAGGCGCTTGATGAGTCTGATCGGTGTCGCGAGCAAGGGGTTTTCGACTTCCGGCGGTCCCTTGAATTTAAGGCATTCATAAAAGGGGCGCTGGAGAACTCGGTTGACATGCTTGGTTCTGTTCTCCTTGATCGTGGGCTGGTTAGCCGCGAGGATCTTGAAGGTTTGGACAAGAATGAATGTATTCTTTCCCGGAGCCGTTCGTACCACTGTACGTTCTTCGACATGTCTGCCGAGGAGATGGAGCGGATGTTTGCTTTTGTTTCGGACGTAAAGGCAGTCATCCCCCCTACCGAAGCCGAGATGGCGGGAGTGGCCGAAAGAGTTCCGGCTCCGGAGGAAAGTTCGTCTCCACATGGAGAAGGATTTTCGGGAGGGATTTTGGCAGATCCCTTGGCCGTCTCCCCACTCCGTTCGCGGGATCCTCTTGAAGACGTGCCGCGGACTCCAGGTGCCGATTTAGTGGTGGATTCTGATCCGGAGTCTTTCGGGGACGAACATTGAATTTTGTAACTTTCCTTTGTAAAACTTGTTTGTAATGCAAAGTTTCTGTAATGGAAAGTTCATTTCGTGTAAGATTTTTGTTTAATCTTGCTTGGCTTGATGAGTTGTAATTTTTGAGCAAAAGAGTGCCTTCGCTCGAGGGGTTTGTATTATTTATGAAACACTGGTACAGGGGTTTTATGAATAATACTTCCTGATGTCGTTGCCGCTCCAGGTCCTTGGCAGGAGAGTCCCATCATGCCTTGATAGTTTGTAAGTGTTGGGGCCGAGTACTTTGTGGATGACGAAAGGGCCTTCCCAGTTGGAGCTGAGTTTTCCTGATGTCATGTCTCGGCCAACGTTGTTTTTTAATTTCAAGACCAGGTCCCCTTGTTGGAATGGTCTCCTGTGGACGTGTTTGTTGTAGTATTTTTCGATCCTTCGCTTGTGTTCTGTTAGTCGAAAGGCTGCCAGCTCTCTGTTTTCTTCGAGTAGGTCGAGTTCGAATCTCCTTGTGCTCTCGTTTTGGTTTTGCCAATCAAGAAGAGCCGGTGGGTCGAAAGTGCTAGCGTTTTCGACTCGAGGGGAGCATACATCTAGTTCGACTGGGATGAGGGCTTCCCCCCCGAAAACAAGCGAGAAAGGCGTTTGACCCGTAGCTGCTGTTGGTGTGCAGTTGAGTCCCCATATGGCCGCTGGGAGCTCGGTTGGCCATGACGAGCCAAATCTGTCAATTCGTTTCTTCAGTGTGTTGAGGAAGTTTTTGTTCGACGCCTCAGCCTGTCCGTTCGATTGGGGGTGTCTAACCGAAGCGAAGCTCAGGTTGATGCCGTTTTTAGAGCAGAGGTCTCGGACGGAACGACTGGTGAAGGCGGTTCCGTTGTCGCAGATTAGGGAGAGGGGGATGCCGAACCTGCATACAAGCTGTGTCCATATGAAGTTTTTGACCCCTGTGCCGGTTGGTTGGGCCATTGCTTTTGCTTCGACCCATTTCGAAAAGTAATCCGGATTTCGGGAATGGTCCCAAGAAGTCAAGGCCCCACATCGAAAATGGCCAAGAGCTGGTTATAGGGTGTAGTTGACCCGCTGGTTGTCTTGGTATTTTCGAGTAGATCTGGCACTGGGGGCATCTCTGGCTGAATGCTCTGGCGTCTTTCTGGAGGGATGGCCAATAGTATCCTTGGCGAAGGATTTGTAGGGCGAGGTTTCGCCCTGAAGCATGAGTTCCACAGTCTCCAGAGTGGATTTGCTCAAGTAAGATTTTCGAGTTTTCCTCGTGGATGCATTTGGCCAGGGGGAGCAAGTAGCATCTCCTGAACAGTTGTCCATGGGAAATGACGTATCTGGCAGCTTTTACTCTGAGCCTGCGAGCCTTATTCCTGTCGTCTGGGAGCTCGCCCGTTTGGAGGTAGTGCCGGATGCCATCCATCCAACTTTCGGGGTTGGACTCGACGTCGAAGATTTGTGGGTCTTCGAAGGCGGGAAATAGGATGTCTAGAGCGTTATCGTTTTCTTCTTTGGCGAGCTCGTCTGCTAGCGAATTCATCTCACGGGGGATGTGAAATAGGGATGCCTGAGCGAACTGCTGGAGGAGAGTTTTGGTGAGTTGGAAATACCTCTTGAGCACTTTGTCCTTTGTCTGATAGGATCCCGTTAGTTGGTTCACCATTAGCTTGGAGTCGCTGTAGACATCAAGCTGTTGTGCTCCGAGTCCTTTGGCGAACTTGAGCCCAGCGATGAGGGCCTCATATTCGGCCTGATTGTTTGTGACGGGGAAGTGTATCTTCCCTGACCTTTGAAGTCTAATTCCCCAGGGACTGGTGAGGACGATGCCAACCCCTTGGATGCGCTCGCCTGAGGCTCCGTCTACATGGAGGGTCCATGGTTGTGGCTTCTTCTGGGGTTCAGGTTGTTCAGCTGTTGTGAGTTCGGCGACGAAATCTGCGAGCGCTTGACTCTTCGTGGCTGTCCGTGGGAGGAAGTCGATATCGAACTCAGACAGCTCTACTGCCCACTTTTGCAACCGTCCGGAGATTTCGAGGGAGTGGAGTATTCTTCGAAGAGGTTGGTCCGTCATCACTTTGATGGGGTGTGCTTGGAAGTAATGGCGTAACCTGCGGGCAGCAGAGATCAGCGCGAAAGAGAGTTTTTCGAGGGGGGTACCTCATTTCGGCGCCATGGAGGATGTGGCTGATGTAGTTGATTGGATGCTGTCGGGCGGCCTCTTCTCGAACAATTACTGCTGATACCGAATTGTCAGTAGTACTGAGGTAGAGGAAGAGATCTTCGTCTTGCAATGGAGCGGAGAGCAGCGGTGGTGACATCAGGTATTTTTTTAACGAATGGAAAGCTTTCGTGCAATCTTCGTTCCACGCCTGGTTCTCACCTCGAAGAATTTTGAAGAAAGGGAGGCAGCGTTCGCCGGATTTTGAAATGAATCTGCTGAGCGCCGTGACCCTTCCGTTTAATTTTTGTATGTCCTGGATTGTTTGAGGTGGCTTCATGTCTTGTATGGCTTGAATTTTTTCGGGGTTCGCCTCAATGCCTCTAGCCGACACCATGTGCCCTAGGAATTTGCCGTATGATGAACCGAAGATGCTCTTAAGAGGATTGAGCTTGATGTTGTATGTTCGACAAGTGTCGAGTGTTTCACGGAGGTCTTCGAGGTGTTGTTTCGCACCTACGCTTTTAATCAGCACGTCGTCGACATAAGCTTCTATGTTTCGTCCCCTCTGATTCTTGAATACTGTGTCGATCATGCGCTGATAGGTCGCACCTGCATTCTTCAAGCCGAAAGGCATCACTTTGTAGCAGAAGGTTCCCTGGTCGGTGATGAATGATGTGTGCTCTTCGTCGTCTTCGGCCATTCGGATTTGGTGGTAGCCTGAGAAGGCGTCGACGAAACTCATCACCGAATATCCTGCCGAAGAATCAACGAGCCTGTCTATTTTTGGTAATGGATAGAAATTTTTTGGACAGGCTTTATTCAAGTCCGTGAAGTCTACGCACATGCGCCACTTTCCAGAATTCTTTTTTACCACTACCACGTTTGCAAGCCATGATGGGTAGGTAATTTCTCTAATGAATCCTGCGGCCAGGAGTTTTTCGACTTCTTCACGAATTGCGCGTTGCTTTTCTCCGCCGAAGGTCCTCTTCTTCTGCCTGACGGGGGCTACCCCTGGCTTGAGGCTTAGTCGATGTTCGGCTACGGCTCTATCTATTCCTGGCATGTCGCTAGGTTCCCAGGCAAACACATCGAAATACTCAAAAAGTAGCCCTGTCAGGGCGGACTTTTCATTATCAGGAAAAGTTTTAGAGATGAGTACAGTTTTTCCGTCGGCGACGGTTACATGGTCGTTCTGTTCGACCGGCGGCAAAGCGTGATCTCTTGGGTCCATGTAGTCTGTGTGGAGACGCGCGTTTATCTCAAAACACTTGCTTGCGCCGGCCCTGTCTCCCCTGATGGTCGCTACGCCGAAAGGCGTGGGGAACTTCACGCACAGATGGTACGTAGATGCAACCATCTGGAATGCTGCGATTGCGGGGCATCCCAGGATCGCGTTGTAGCCGGAGGGCGCGTCCATGATAATGAAGTCGATTTCCTTCTCCATTCTTCTGGGGCCTTCTTCGAGGGCGACGCGTAGGGTGGTGTATCCTGCGGGTCGGTAGATGTCGCCGGAGAAGCTGGAGATCGTCATGGATGGGGGAAGAGGTTTGCAGGGACCAACGGCCATCTCATTGAAGGCGCAGAGGTACAGTATGTCGACTGAGCTGCCGGTGTCGACCAAGGTTCGATGGACATCGCAGGCTCCGATCTCGGCGATGACCACGATGGGGTCGTCGCGATTTATCCCGCCCCTGGGAAGGTCTCCTGCAGTGAAGGTGATATCAGGCAAAAGAGGGGGGATTTCGACTGTGCATACCTCCTGGTGTCTCCGAGTCCTGAGACCGTTGTGGTAACCGAAGATAGAGAGGACGGCCTTCTTGCCGTCGGATTTTGGCGTGGTTGGTGTCGAAGAGGGGGCCCCTTTTGGGACGTCGCTCGGAAAGAGCGATCGCGCCGCTTTCGGCAGGGGCCCTTCAATCCTCCTGTACCCGGTGAGGTATCCATTCTCGATGTACTCGTTGACGAGTGCCCGTAAGGAGCGACACTCGAAGAGAAGATGGCCGTAACGTTGGTGGAATTTGCAGAACTTTGTGGGATCTTCACCGGGTTGTGGTGGCTGGCTTCGCCGCGATTTTTGATGAAACCTTTATCGCTGAGGATCGAAAAGATTTCCTTTATAATGTAGACAGGAGTGGCGGGACGCGGAGACTCACCCTCGAATTTGCGCTTCCCTTGGGAGGGCGAGTAGTTCCGGTCTCGAAAGCTTCTCCTTGGAGTGTTCGAGTCCGCCTTGGTGATATCGCCTTGCTTGGTCTGGGGCGAGGCGGGATCCTGCTTGGCTTTCGCCTTGAGAGCTTTCGCATCTTCCAGATGGATGCGTTTTTCGGCACGGGCCCTGGCCTCCATCAGGGTTTTCGGCATGTTGTCGACGAAGGAGTCGTACAATTCGCCGGGTAAAATGCTGTGGACGAAGATCATGGTTGATCTGTCGTCCGTGGTGTCTTTCGTCTCAGCATTCATTTTTGAGAATCGGTCCACGTAGTTGCGGAGCGATTCGTCCGGGGCTTGCCGTATTTGCCACAGCTCATGGATCGTTCGTGATGTAGTCTTCGAGGTTCCGAATCTGGTTCGGAACTGTTCGGAGAACTGCTGGAAGCTTTGGACGGAGCCATGGGGGATCTCATCGAGCCAATCCAAAGCGAGGCCCGTCAGTGTGTTCCTGAACAAACGACACTTGTAGGCGTCAGAGACGGGGTCGCTTGTCGCCAGAGCGTTCTCGAAGCGTTTCACATGCTGAGCCGGGTCGGTGAGGCCGTTGTAGTCGTTGACCCGGGGAGTCTTGTAGGCGCGCGGCGCTGGTGTCGCCATTATGGCGGGCGAAAAAATGGTATCCGCCGGGGGAGCCGGGGGGTAGACCTTAGGCCGACTTTCGGCCACAGCATGGGTGCTGGTCTCTTCAGGGGGCAATTCGATGTGCTCCGTACCTGGCTGTGGAAGCGGGGCTTCGAGGGGAAGAGCCAGGGGGAGAGATCTGGGTTGTTGGAGGAGAGCCGGCAGGTTAGCAAGGAAAGTGTTTACCGTTCTCGTGAGGGTGGTGACCGTGTTTGTCAGCGCCTGAAGCTGCCGGTCGTCCCTGTGGGGGTTTTCCTGGGGAGGACGTGCTGCCTGTTGTTCTCCTGGTGGAGTGTTTTCGTCATGGGTGTTCTCCATAGATGAAGGGATCAGGTTTGATCCTGCGTGAGGGCACCAAATTGTTACGACGGGAAACAATCAAAGAGTTTTTACGTGGAAAACCGACTGGCGGAAAAACCACGGCTCCTTTTCGAGGAGGCTTGAAATGTTACTAGAGAATGCTTTTTTGAATTACAGTGTTCGAAGGATTTTTTTTTGTCTCTGTCCCTCAGGCTGTGTACAGGAAGTATATATATATATATATCCTGGGCTTGTTCTGTCTAGTCACTTTCAGCCGAATAATCTACAGCCCTAGTGATAGCTCAATTAATGCCTGCGGATGACTAGTACGTGACTCCTGCTGTACGACGTGTCAGCGGGTACGACCTGTCTGCGGGAAAACCGCGTCTTCCATCGTAGGAGTACGATTCCCAACGGTCAGATGTCATGTCGGGTCTTTGTTCTTCGAGATGCTACCTTTTCGGCATCTGCTGTTCGGGTTGATACCTTTCTTGTTCGCCTCGGAGATCTTGCCTACGTGGACTCTGTGTGGACTTCCACGTGGACGGTCCTGATGAGGAGGCGCGAATCCAATTGCAACACTTCCTTTACTTCTCATGAACAAAAAAGGAAGCTGCTCATTAAAAAACATAAGGGATAGTCAGACATCCATCCGACATTGTTGTTCTGTTTCCCTTTTCTTTTCAAGAGTTCCTTTTATGTTTTGCAATTTAGTTATTTCTCATTCTAGTTGGAAAAAATATTCTAAAGATGTATTTGAAGTTCAATCTTAAGTTCATATTGTTTCATTTACATATTGGCTTATTCTTTCATTTTTCTATATTTTTAGTTCAAACATATTTCGTATGACTGTTATTGCCTTTTCCTTACCAATTAAACAGGACAGACACAATGAAGATTCTTTTAATTTGGTATATGATATTACTTTAATATCTTCAGTCATGCTTGATTTGTATTTATGCACTAGAGATTCTTATATTTTTTTATGAACTATTACTTTCGTGAGAACTTTTGTATTTGCCCTTGGTCGCTATAGTAAGGTTCACCACATTATTTGTGAATGTTGGTACTGTTGTTTAGCTGAGTCCTGCTTGCAAGCAAAACAAACAATAGGTAGAATTGTTTATCTGCAATAAAACGTTAAATGTGCAAGTCTAACAGTGTAATTTTAAGGTTTGAAGGAAAGTGAAATTTTAGCATTCTTTTGTTCATAAAATTTTGTAACTTGCATTGTTTATTATTATTTTTGCTGTTTCTTTAGCATGATACCAAAAGAAATGGCATTTATGATAAGTATATTACTACATATGTGCATGGTGTTTTTTATCGTAGCACTATTGAAGCTTCAGTTAGAAAAATCGAGTTATTAGATCTTACCCATTTACAAAATGGAAGAGGGAGACCAATGAAGATATAGTAAAAAACTATAAAGGATAATCTTAGTTACTTAGACTTAAATAATGATTTGTTAATTGATAGAGCGCAATGAAAATAAAGGATTCATATAGCCGACCCTACCTAGTGGGATTAAGGCTTAGTTGTTATTGTATCCTCATAATTAACATCATTCTTATAAGTAGCTATTCATGTGAATGAAAACTATTCTTTATTTAGGCCTCAAGCAAAGTTCGTATCAATTTAGACACAAAAGTATTCACTACAGTCCAATTTGAGCCTGTCAAACTTGAATTCAAAAGCTTGAGTGGACTTCAACTCGGAGATTTGGGTTAACTTCTAATTTATCACGTGGAACTCGAAATTAAACTCAGGAACAGTAACATGCAACAGAGTTTTATTAAACAGTTAGCCAATACTAAAATTTACAACATTAGCATGTGTTGTGTGAGTTTCTGAAAGTGTAATTTTGAGTCAACTAAAAAAAATTTTAATTTTATTACTCATGATTTGAACTTGATTTGTAGTTTATTGAGTCATGGTTAACTACATATGTCGAGTATATTTTACTTGTTCAACATTTTTTTTAATAGATCTGTATTATGGGACAGCACTGGGTTGTTAATTGTGAGCTATCCAATGGGTCAGATTTGGATGGAATCGGTTGCAGTTTGGATCTAAATATTAACGAGATCAGATCGAAGTCGACCCAAATTCAAATGCATCACGGTGGATCTTTTGGAACCTACTTCATGTTGACTTGAAACTTATCAAAAATTTGATTAATCATTATTATATTGAAATTTGTGAGCGAGTAATATAAGTTAGTCATGTTTGTAAATATTTAGAATATTGTTTACAATATAAGTTGAATTTTTAGAGTAAATATTTATATTACTGGCGATAAAGCTGACTGATAGGATCAATTTAATATATGCATAGCTAGATGGAAATCATATACATTATCAATTAAATTAATTAGGGTTTTGTGATCATATAATATCACTTATTATTATTATTATTATTAAAATGTCGATTTGCCTGACTTGAGCTGTAGATTCACATATAAAGAGCTGCTTTGTTTCTCTATTTTTTATAATAAAAAAGCGACAGTATCTGAAAGGAAAAATAGAAAATCATAAGAAAGATCTACAGATATATAGAATTATAGAAACGACAAACTTGGTGAGAAAAGATGTAATGATTACTAGTGAAATATATGTATGCTTGAGCTAACTGGTAGAGCTAGTATATATGTAAAACAATTTTTCTAATCCTGCAAAATATTATCGATCTAACCTATATTGTAGATAATATTTAAAATATGTGTTATATATTTTCTTCACATTGACATCATCTAGTAATCTGAAAAGCTGTAAGCATATGTGAAACTAATTATTAATATAACCATTAAAAAATAAAATAAAAACATTAAAAAACTTCAACACACCAATGAATAACTTATTATATGTGATATATGCGCTTATTTTTCAAAATGACGGTATTGTGTTTCACTTATTATTTGTGAATTTATTTGTATCATCATTTTATTAAATCATTTTCTATTTCTAATATATTGATCTGCTATGTGAAACAAAAAAAATTATATAGTCATAGTAGAGAGAAATTTTTTTAAATTAAGAATAAATAATTGAATCTTATTCACTCCTCATAAAGTCGGATGAATATGAAGAAGAGTATATCTACAAAATAATAATAATAATAGTTAGTACAATATTTTTAAAAATAATATTTTAATAAATATTAATATTAAATAATTAATGATGCACATCATTAAATAACTCACTTTTTAGATGTTTATTTTTGTCAAGTTCACTTTTGCTCCTGATAAAAAATCATTAACTAGAGGGTGAAACTCAAATATGCGATTATCTTTCATGTAATTTTTCTTTATGTTCTTCACTAGAGATGCAAAGTAACGCTTATATCTGTGTTTTTTTTATCCATAACTAAATTATAAATTGATACAAATTAGTACATACTAACAAAGTTATTATTTATCTTACATCACATAAGCAATACATATATATTAAAGTGTTTTACTGGACTCATCCACTTTTTGAAACATGATATGACTGTCAGATAAATGAATGCAATTTAATTCTTGTGATATCATTCTATGACATAGCTCTTTCATACAGTTATATGATTAATTTGAAATAGTAAAAAGATAAAAAAATATAAATGTCATAAACATCTTTTACAACAACCTTTAGGCCATGTTTGATTTCAGTAGTTTTTTAATAAAAAACCATTTTTAATCACTCCTACCAAACGACCGGTTCAACCGAATAACTCTGTCGCTATCTGCGGCTTCAGCGCAGTATCCCGTGGTAGACCTAGCATCGCGAGTGTTCGGTCAGCTCAGCTACAGAGCAGCTTGATCCGGAAGAAAGCAGCTGATTTTCTCCTCTCCTTCCTACGATGGATCTCCGCCAATGTCTTGAGAAAATTTCGGTCTTTCTCCTCTCCTTCCTCCGGCTCGCTTTCAGTGGTGTCGCAAGATTTACTGATCTTCTTACGCAGGATGAGTATAATCACTGTGATGCCCTATTATGTTTGCTCTGCTGTTTTCTTGAGTTTGAAGCCATAAAGTGTATTTAATAGTTTGACAATGACGAGCTTGTGGTTAGGTTTTTGCTGGTTCCTTCCTGTTTGCTCTTTAGATTTTGTACTATGTCAAAGTTGGCTTGATTCTGATCTTTTACCTACTAGTTTAAGTAAATTTTCGTCTTTCTCTTCTCCTTCCTTCGGTTTGATTTCTGTGTTGCCGCAAGGTTTGCTGCTCTTGCTGTGTGAGTATAATCACTGCGGTACCCTAGCCCTATATTTGCTCTGCTTTTTCCGGAGTTTGAACTCATGAAATGCATTTGATTTGCCTGAATTTGACAATGATGAGCTTGTGCTTCTGATTCTCCTGGTTCATTTCTGTTTGCTCTGTACATTTTTGTCTATGTTAAAAGTTGGCATAATTCTGGTCTTTTACCTGTAGTTTACAGAGCTGAGAAAAATTCCATCTTCTCCTCTCCTTCCTCCGATTCGCTTTATTGCCACAAGTTTTGCTGATCGTGCTACGCAGTGTGAGTACTATACTGTCATACTCTAACTCATGTTTGCTCTGCTCTTTCCTTACTATGAAGCCATGAAGTACATTTGGTTAGCCTAAGTTTGACAATGATGAGCTTGTGGTTACGTTTTTTCCCCGTTTCTTCTTGTTTGCGTTGTACATTATCGACTATGTCAAAGTTGGCATGATTCTGATTTTTTTCCCGCATTTTACACAGCTCAAATTATATGATTCCAATTAAATTATTTTTTTGATATGAAGTGCATTCCATGGACTTTTCTGATCCTTGCTGGTAGATTCATAGTTCGAAGCATTTGGTATATGCTAATAAAAAATTAGTTTATTACGGTTCTGGTTGTGTTTCATGTCTTCTTCTTATATTTCAGTTTGATGATGATGAGCATTTGGTTGAAGAATTTCCTGGATGCCTCCTTGTTTGCTGGGTTGATTTTGTATCATGTTCTTATGCAGTTTAAAAATAGAAAAAGAACTTCAGCTTCTATGTCAATGTTTGCATGAATCTAGTCTTTTACTTATAGACCATTTTTTTGATTTGATGCTAACATACACTTGGTTAACAATGATAAGCATTTTGCTTAAAATGATTATCCTGGATGCCTCCTTGTTTACTTAGTAGATTTTGTACTATGATAATATCTATGATCTATAGTTGTTTGGTAATTCATTTGGTTAGCTCTGATTTTCCTTATTTTGAAGCCATGAAGAGCATTTGGTTAAAAGATGTTGTGTTGGCTGATTTCTGATTTTCTTTCATGCCTTCTTCCTATATTTCAGTTTGACAATGATGAGTATTTGCTAAAAGAGTTTTCCTTGATACCTCCTTATTTACTCTATTGAATTTCTAGCATGTATTATCTCTGATTTGTGATTGTTTGGTGAGTCCTTAGCCATAAGCTCAAATCTTCAAAAAAAAAGAACTGTCTTTCCTGCTCTCTGTGCCATAGGATCTAAAATGTGAAAATTGATGGAGGGGAAAGAAATTGCATAGCATAGAGTAAATTTTGCTGATGAAGTTTATGCTCCCGAGTCAAAAAAGTTTCTTTTCTTTTAATAGCTCCATTGAAATGACTTCACTTTTCATTATAGTTGTTCTTAGAGAAATATACATTAGCTTTTGTGATATCTATTCACTTTATCTGCATATATTATATTTGTGTTTCAGATCTACTCAAAGCAAATATGATAAAAAAATTAATTACATTGATGCTCTATATTCGAGCACATATCTAACCTGACCACATAAGTGGGGCATCCAGTTTGATAATGTATGCATTTATTCATAATTTAATATGCTCTGAGTTTATTTATTGAAGTCACATGTGCATTTTTCTTCTGAGTAATGATCAAGCTTTTTTTTTTATGCTGAGGTCAATACAATCTTTATGTGAAATATTACATTTGTGTTTTGTATTGATTCAAACATGATACGAAAAGTTTTTAAATTTATGCTCCATGTTGAAGCACATATCTAAGCTGAACACATACAAGAGACATCCTGTCTGAAAACGCTTGTATCTGTTCACAATTCAATGTGCTATGAGTTTATGTATCGAACTCACATTTGTATTTTTCTTTTAAGCAATGATCAAATTTTTATTGGATCCTGAGATCAATACTATATTTATCTAGAAATAGTATATTGGTATTTTGGACAATTTTTTATAAACAAAGAACAAGTTATTTTGTAGTACTGATGTATAACAATTACGTATAACAATTGTATGATGGTACTGAAAATAATTATTATTAAAATATTTGACATTTGATTTGAGTCCGAAAGACATTATACAGGTTTTTATCAATTTTTTCATTACATTTTTATAATTTTATTGCGAATCTGATGATCTTGTGTATATGTAATGATTGTGTTGAAGGATGGCGACAAGCTCACTATGTTTAGATTATGAGTCTACCACAGTGAAGAAGTGGTCCAAGAAAAAACCAAAAAGATTAATTATCGATTACTTTCATCGTAAGTAGGCGCATATACTATTTTATTTTATTATAAATATCGTTATTCCTTCATTGTAGTACTATTATTCAACGTATTATTCATTACTTTAGAGCTTATATAATATCATTTAACATATCTGTCAATATAGAAATCAAGTCTTGCATAACAAGAAAAAGAAAAAACATGACAGGGCAGGGTAAGTCATTGAACCTGATTTTAATTGAAAGTGATGAGGACAGTGAGAAGCAGATGAAGAAGACGAATGTTAGCAAGAAGATTAAAGTTGAAGGAGGAGAAGCAATGCAGTCTTCTGGTAGAGGAGTAATTGAATTTGATAAAGAGAAATTGATCTTAGTTGTGTGAGAGTCCAAAATAAATGGACTGTGTAATTCAGGGGGCCAGTAACTAATGAATGACCTCGTATTATTAGTAGATACAATGCAATGAGTGGCAGACCTTACCAAATAATAAAGTTAAGGAAGAATACTTGAAAATTTTTTAAAGATAACTGGAGGAAGTTTTATAATCTCTCTAATATGACTGAGGTAAAATTCAATAAAGAAGAAAGCTATATAAATATGAAGAATTTATGATGGGAAGCTATTATTGAGGTCTGTATTAATTTGCACATTCTTTTTTTTTATTTTCGTACTTATTTTGTCTTGTAAGACATTCAAATATTGCAGGCAGATCCAAAATATAAATCATGTTGGGAACGAAGTGTCTACTTTATTTGAAATTATTGGATATTTTGGGACCCAGTACAACACAGTCATTCAAACCCTTATCATCTAAAAAAAAAAGTAAAACGTGTAGCAGAAAGTGAGGATAATGAGGAAGAAATTAGCTCCAATAAACGTTCAACTGCTTCTAGGTCAACCAAGAATTCAATGAAGAGTGATTTATATATATTATCAAATAAAAACATGTGAAAAATATTTTTATGTTTTTAAGTTGTTATTTTGCATATAATAATTTTTCAATATGTGATTTTAGGGCGAAAATAAAATATGAAGTTGTTGAACTTTTTCCCAAAAAGAAATATATTTGGGATGATGCTTGTAAACTTTCGAGTGGGAATACTAAAATTTGTACTTTCTTCAATAAACAAAATGATAGTACTACTTGATAATTTTCTCTTATTAAAAAATTAATTTTTAAAAATTTCATTTTAATATGTAAATAATTACCTTGATTTGTAGTGATCAGTTGTTATTTCATCCAGCATTATGGTCATGGGAGAAAAAGCACACTAAATTTTTATTGGCATAAACTATACGAGCCTTATGGTCAGCGCAATTAGTTGTATGGGATTGGACGGGGTTGTTTACATTTACTTAAGAAAAACAATAAGTGGAGGCACACACTCCTTTGATTATTTTGGGTCTATTACTGATTTAATAAGACTTTATAGAAATCTATATATGCATACAAAAGAAAATAAGTGAAAAGAGATAGTCCTTTAATTGTTAGATAATTTCATAAATGATAGAAATGTTCATTTGCTAATTAATATGTTTTCATTAACATAGATTTATATGAGTTTCAACAATTCTACACAAGTGATTTCCAATTTTTCTTTAACTCTTGATCAAGGAAATACAGTACCGCCTCTTTTTATTTTAAAGGCTTTAATGTCAAATTTTTATTTGAAGCTTGCTCAGTTTCTTCTTCAAGTAACTAAGTATCTTACTATATATATAAGTTTTTTTTCATTTATTGAAACATTTAATATATTTGGAGAGATTTTGTGAAGTTGCATGGAACATAACTTCGATTTTATCTTCCGCAGCATGCATAGATGAAAGATGTAAAACGATGTGTGGCACAAAAAAAAGGTAAAGATAAATGTTTAAGAATGTTTTACTTTCTGAGAGTGTTCTTGATTTCTTTGCATATTTCTCATACTTGTCTTAACATACATTCGCAGTCAGCAAATTCTTTACAAGAGAGAACTAGTATTTTGGTAGTTTTCGTTGTGGATATGAACTGGTTGATACAGAGAGTTTTGCTAATCTCAATTTTATTCCTTGTTCTGATATTTACGGGGAAAAGTTGCAGTAGTCTTTTGTTGATGGTGAGCTGAGTGAGGACGAGGTTACTACTGTCCTGAGGATCAGAGTTCTTTGCATTCCACAGTAAATTGTTGATGCTGCTGATGCTGATATTTGAGGCCACTTATTTGAAAAAGGGTATTAGTGAACTTGCTTAGTTAAATGAAAAAAAAAAGGATAGGATGAGGTTTATCATTAAATGCTGCTTGGATAAAGGAAGCCGTGTGAATATGAATAGGGGCTATGATTAAGTCTGTTAGAAATTGTAGAAAAGAGCTATGAAATTTTTTTAAATTAAAAAGAAAAAATCACATGCGTAATTTTAAAGATTTTTTTGGTGAGAAAGAAAAGTGTTTCATATTCATGTTTCTGAAATTAAAGGTAGTACTATTGGAATCTCAGATGATAATGCAAGTTGTTAATGATGCAATCACACCGTTGATGGTTATGATGCAGATGATAGAGTATTTATGAGAAAAGCTTCCCATGGTTTGCGCCTGAAGAAAGAAGCTACTATGGCTATTGCTAGCAAAGCATTATTTAATATTTACTAACTGTCGTTAGATTCTTATTAGCAAAACATGCTTACCGCTTGCCAGTGAGGGGAACCAAAATTACATAACAGTCAGACAGTTCATGCCAAATCTAAACTAATTCTATAAATTTCAAGTTAAATTTGACTCGTTTAGTAGATTGGTGAAGAAGTGAGACAACAACATAAGCTAAATCATGTCTTTTTTTTGGACCATTGGTCTTTTTTTTAATGAAATTGGACCATTGGTGTTAGACATGGAATGTGTATTACGATTTGCAAAATACAGTCAAAATTAAGTTTTTATCAACATTAAGTAAATAATTTCTGATGAAAAGTTGGCTAATTTAGTAAATCGATGAGGAACTGTGACCTGAATCCAATAAAGAAAAGTAATTTAGTTGACCCTACTTGGGTCTCTTACTTCATCTAATTCTATTCCACTGTCACAGGTGCGCAAGGTGTTTTGCATCCTTAAATATATAGCAAATATAAAAATACAAAAAATTGCATCCTTAAAAAGTATTTTTATAACAAAAAAACAATAATATTAAAAAATAAATTTCATAAGGAAATATTTTGTAAATTTTTTTTGCACAAACTATACGAGCCTTATGGTCAGCGCAATTAGTTGTATGGGATTGGACGAGATTGTTTACATTTACTTAAGAAAAACAATAAGTGGAGGCACACACTCCTTTGATTATTTTGAGCCTATTACTCATTTAGTACGACTTTATAGAAATTTACGTATGCATACAAAAGAAAATAGATGAAAATAGATAGTCCTTTAATTGTTAAATAATTTCATATATGATAGAAATATACATTTATTAATTAATATATTTTCATTAACATAGGTTTATATGAGTTTCAACAATTCTCCACAAGTGATTTCCAATTTTTCCTTAACTCTTGATCAAGGAAACATGGTACTGCCTCTTTTTATTTTAAAGACTTTAATGCCAACTTTTTATTTGAAGTTTGCTCAGTTTCTTCTTCATGTAACTGATTATCTTACTATATATATAATTTTTTTCCATTTATTGAAATATTTAATATATTTGAAGAGATTTTGTGAAGTTGCATGGAACATAACTTCGATTTTATCTTCCGCAGCATGCATAGATGAAAGATGTAAAATGATGTGTGGCACAAAAAAAAGGTAAATATGAATGTTTAAGAATGTTTTACTTTCTGAGAGTGTTCTTGATTTCTTTGCATATTTCTCATACTTGTCTTATCATGCATTTGCGGTCAGCAAATTCTTAACAAGAGAGAACTAGTATTTTTGGTAGTTTTCGTTGTGGATATGAACTTGTTGATACATAGAGTTTTGCTAATCTCAATTTTATTCTTTGTTCTGATATTTACGGGCAAAAGTTTCAATAGTCTGTTGTTGATGGTGAGCTGAGTGAGGACGAGGTTACTACTGTCCTGAGGATCAGAGTTCTTTGCATTCCACAGTAAATTGTTGATGCTGATGCTAATATTTGAGGCCACTTATTTGAAATAGCGTATCAGTGAACTTGCTTAGTTAAATGAAAAAAAAAAAGATAGGATGAGGTTTATCATTAAATGCTGCTTGGTTAAAAAGGAAGCCGTGTGAATATGAATAGGGGCTATGATTAAGTCTGTTAGAAATTGTAGAAAAGAACTATGAATTTTTTTTTGAAATTAAAAAGAAAAAAATCACATGCGTAATTTGAAAGAAATTTTTGGTGAGAAAGAAAAGTGTTTCATATTCATGTTTCTGAAATTAAAGGTAGTACTATTGGAATCTCTGATGATAATGCAGGTTGTTAATGATGCAATCGCACCGTTGATGGTTATGATGCTGATGATAAGAGTATTTATGAGCCTGACAAAGGAAGCTATTATTGGCTATTGCTAGCAAAGTACTATTTAATATTTATTAACTGCCGTTAGATTCTTATGAGCAAAACATGCTTATCGCCTGCCAACGAAAGGAACAAAAATTAGATAACAGTCAGACAGTTCATGCCAAATCTGAATCAATTCTATAAATTTCAAGTTAAATTTGACTTGTTTAGTAAATTGGTGAAGAAGTGAGACAACTCAAGCTGAACCATGTCTTTTTTTTGGGGATCATTGGTCTTTTTTTTTAATGGAATTGGACCATTGGTCTTAGACATGAAATGTGTACTACTGTTTGCAAAATATAGTCAATATTAAGTTTTTATCAACATAAAGTAAATAATCTCTGATGAAAAGTTAGCTCATTTAGTAAACCGATGAGGAACTGTGACCTGAATCCAATAAAGAAAAGTAATTTAGTTGACCCTATCTGGGTCGCTTACTTCATCTAATTCTATTCCACTGTCATAGGTGCGCAAGGTGATTCTTAATTATGTGCAACGTTCAAGAGGGGCTGGCGACTGAATTGAAGCTGCAAAAGAGCTTAAGAAAATGATAGCATTCAACACTTTGGTCGTCATTGAACTAATGTCCGACATAAAAGGTGAGCCCGTTACAACTTCTCAGAACCTGCTGAGGATGATTCCAAGCAAGTAGTGGGAGAAGATGACTGGGAGTCCTTGCAGACATTGAGAAAGACTAGACCCTGCAAAGAGCTTGAATCAAAGCTTGGAAAGCCAGGACAGACAGAAATAACTCTCAAGGATGACCTTCCAGAGAGAGAGGGAGCTGACCTCTATAGGACATATCTTCTGTTTTGTCTTCCTGGAGAGGTAACTGTTGTTCCTTTTGGGGGCAACGATCACAACAAAGAAGGACAATACAGAGTATCTTTTGTTGAATCAGCTTGGTGGAATACTGGATTGAATCCTAAAGAGATTGGGGAAAGTCATAGTAATTTGGCTGAAGCAAATGATGTGATGAAAGAATTTAAACAAAAGACTTCAAATAAAAAAAATGCTTGATGGTGAAAACAGGATATATAAGAAAAGATGAAAGAGAAGAAAATTTATTGTAAAAACTCATCTAAATGCAAAAATATAGTGAATTAAAAAAATATAAAGTGGATTGATAAGAGTCTAATAAAGCAGTCTGTGTTGTAAAGAATGTGACTTTTAAGAACCTATATAATAAGTTGAACACTAAAAATGAAAATGATGTATAAACAAGTTGCGAAGACAAAGAGTAGAAAAACTAAAGATTGACTCAAGTAAAAAAGATCAAAAGTACTTTTTAATAAAGGAGATGTACAACATAAATGGATTAGTTACTTTCAAAAAATTTTCAATTGCAGATATGACAATACAACTGATTTATTGAACTTAGCACCCAAAAAGAAAATATAAATTATTCTTGCATCCGTCATGTTAGTATAACTGAAGCTTGAGAGATTTTAAATAAATGCAAAAAAGCAATATAATCGGATGATATTCCAATAAATTAGGGGTAACAATTCAAGTTGGCAAGCTGAGTTTGGGTCCACCTTTTCTTGACCTTACTCATTTAAGCTTGATCCGAACATGATCCGTTTATTAAATTGATCAAGCATTAAGATTCATACCGAGTCCAACTTGCAGCCCATTTATTATGACTTTTAAGCCATCAAAACTTAATAAGTTTTATATTCTTTACTTTAAATTAATATAATCTTAAACTTTAACTAAGAACATTTAAAATACGATTACATTATGTAATACACATATAATAATTAATAATACAATTAATATATATATATATATATATATATATATATATATACAAAATTTGATAAACAAGTCATTGGAAGGCCATAATCAGGTTGAACTGCCAACCTGTGCTTGAGTCCCTTCAACCGAGTCAAATTCGAGTATAAGCTTGACCATATCGAGTTAAGTTGGAATGGGTCAAGTTGGGTTTGCGAGTGGAGAAAAAAATTGTTACCCGTACATGTTTAAAAATGCATGAGAGATAATGGAATTTCTTAGCTTATTAAATTATTTAATGTGATTTTAACGATTAAAAAGATGTGAAATAAATAGAACAAGAGTACATTAACACCTATTTATGAGAACAAAAGTGATATACAAAATTGAGCTAAGTATAAACGAATTAAATTAATGAGCCAACTTTAAACTTTGGGAGAAGTTGATTGAGCATGGATTACTTCATAATATTAGAGTAATACATACTAAGATATCACAGAACTAATTTTATTTTATACTAGATAAATCTATTATAAAAATTATTCATTTGTTAAGAGCTTTAATTGAGAAATTTAAAGAAAAAAATATCTGCATTTGGTTTTATTGATTAAAAAATACTTATGAAAAAATCCAAATAAATAGCCTTTGGATAGTTTTAGAAAACAATTGCACTACTTACGATAAAGTTATTAGGGACATCTATAAAAAAGACTATTACTTGTGTTTGAACACAAAATACTTAACCAAGGATGCTTTTATTATAGTTGGATTATAATAAGGTCTAGCTTTAAGTACATATCTCCACATTAGTTATAAAAATTCTGACTAAATACATTCAAAAAAAGTGTATTAGTGTTTACTTTATGTAGATGATATGTGTATGCTAATAAGTTACTATAAAGCACGAGTATGATACAATGATACAAATATAATATAGATACAGTGATATGACAATAACAACAAACTAAATTTTTATCCCATTAGATGAAATTAACTACATGAATTTTTTATTTTCATTGCACTCTATCAAATGATAAATCCTCCTTTAACTTCAAATATATAAGATAATTTTTTATAGTTTATTATCATGTCTTTATTAGCCTTCCTTTTTCATTTTTTTACATGGGCAAGACCTAATAGTTTCTTATCATCTGCATTTTATGTTGGGTCATAGCTTGTATTTTGTCTTTGATTTTATCTTTTTTTTCTTTGCATATTATTCTTTGAAAAGTTTAAAAAAATAGCAAACTTAATGGGAACTTATTACAATTTAGTCTAGTAATTTTTAGAAGATATAATTATACGATAATTAAGGTGATTATATCCACAAATTGAATTTATGTTTGAAATTTTAATCAAATTGGATCAAATACATAAATTAGTTTTATCATTAGTTTGAAGTATAGTCAACTTCTAATATTTCAGATAAGGTGATTATCAAAACATAACAGTAATACATAGTAATATCTCAACTATTCTTTTCTTGTGAGTATAACCAATTCAAGAATGTCCACATTTAACAACTTCTATACCTATTATAGAGCTGATGGAATACTCATTTGAAGCAAATAATTTTCAATTAAATTCAAATATCATTGATATTTGATAAAGTGTAAAGATTCTTACAATGATATTTGATGAAGTGTTAAGAATCTTACCATCATAAGGACATTTAGGAAGGAGCTATGGTAAGTTGATCTGATCCACTTATAAACAAATGAGAATGAGCAACTTCTATATGGGTAGAGATGGTGAGGGCACCAAGCAGCATTCCCACATATCTTTCTATATTAGTGATGTTGATTAGAGATTCAAATACAACTAATTTGATCTGATTGTCATATTGGTTGCATTTGTTCCATATATGATTCAGAATAAATAGCAAGGTTGAAGACTCGCTGGATGTGAAGTTGATTTGTCATTTAGCTAATTTTGTTTTTATTCTATTTCATTATTAACTAATTACTTAAGTGTTTAATTCCATATGCATCATGGGTTTATAAGATTAAGAGTGTTCGTGAAGGGGACTAGTCTTAGACTTCCATAGTAGTTGCCTTGTGAAGAAAAATTTGCAAACAAGAAGAACCAAATAAAACCTCTTCAAAGGATCTACAAAGAAAATCTCTTGTGAAAATAATTTCCTTCACAAGACGCTTCGAAAGGATCTTTACAAATCGCACATCGCTATCAGCCATAACAGAATTCGCTGAATGACACCCCTCGATTTGATCTCTTGCCAACTTTACAAAGGAGACTAACATGAAAACAAATCCTACAACAAAATTCTCTAAAAACAACTATGGCCCCTCTATAGATACCTCGCAGGGATAACAGGTGGTTTGGTTAGTTGTTGGGTTCCACTTGCTTGGCTGCTTGGCTGCTTGGCTGCATGGCTGATCACTCAGTAGATAAAATCAACTCTTAGAGCCTTCTCACGCAAGCTCTACTCCAAGGAAAAAGAAATTCAAAGACTGGTGGGGTCCCACCATGCTGAACTCCTCACTAACCAATATCTTCCGCTTCTTCTCTCCAACCCCTTACAAATCTTGGTCATATAACTGTTTGACATTATAGTTCAAGAGAAACCAGCATTCCGTAAGGAAATTTGATAAGAAAACCGCATATCCTAGACCTCATTCTGAGTTCCTAAGCTCAAATAATCAATCTCAGATACCAACACTAAATCAGTAATGGTCTACCTACTTAGCTAGAACTCAAGTGGTAATTGAGCACAAGCTAGGATTATGCAGCCAAAATGAACACTGACCTCAGAACATTGCAAATGTCCAAACCCCTAAGTCCAGAAAAGAAAACCAAACTAAAAATGTTGCCAAAGCATTTTTCAAATTCAGAGGAAAAAACCCGAGACTTTCAGCAAATTTTCCTAGTATTTTATAAAGAACAGCATATTTTGCTTGATTAAGGAGCTCGAATAATTTGATTAGACTTATTTTGTATAATTGGACTTTAATCAAGCCTCTTTAATTGTTGACCACCAAATTTCAAAATAAGAGGTTAAAAACATATAAAACTAAATAACTTTTAACTAGAACTGTAGGACATTTTCCTCTCCCATTAGGTCATTTGCTCGTAGAGCGAGCAAATAATATTATATTTCACAAAACTTTACAGAAGAGAAGGTAATTAAATTGACAATGTGGAGTTAGGAATTAAATATGATTTCAAGTAAAGTGATTTAAAGCATGGAATGGGTTAGAGAGGGATGTGGATGAGGTTCTATGGAACCATGTATTTAGTAGCATAGCGTGGGTGAATGATACATGAGTAAAACTTATCTTCCATTCACCTCTAAAGAAAAGTTCTTGGCAGAAATAAGCAAGTCAACATTATTGGTGATGACCATATCATAAATCATTGACACTGCAACTTGAATCCCTTCATATTTATGTACTAGGTTCTCAACACTCTATAACTCAATGACAAACATTGCCAAAGCACCTTAAGCATCCATCCCTCATTTTATCTTCTATGCCAACAAGTGCATATGTGACTATATTATAATACTTTCATTGCAAGCCAAGGATGAAAACAATTAGATGAAAGCAAAGCACAAATGATACTCAAAAGAAAAGGAGCAGAACTTGAACAAAATCAGTACGAAATCTTACCTAGTCATAAATTAATGTTGCCATTTGAGCAAAAGAGCATGAAAAATAATTATTCCATTATATGGAAAATAATTCTAACATCAAACAAAATTAGATAAAGGAAATCCAGCATACCAAAGTTTCTTTTGAATAATACAAAATACGAGGTAGGCCCAGCACATTTGTTGCCAACCAATCGACAATTGAATCAACTGACAGATCTCCGGTATACCTGTTAAATAAGCTTTCATAAAATTTAGCATTGAAGTATGCATAACAAAGACAGCATGAAAACCTTCATATCATGACATTAATAACCACCACTTTACACAGGTGGATATTTGTCATATTATGTCTGCTTTTTGAGAAATATTTCAAAGCTTAATTTGTATCTTCACTAACCTTATGTAACAATCAGGACTGACACAAGTAGGAGGAAATGCAACTAGAGAAGGTAAACCTATAAACAAGATATACAATGGTTAATAACTTAATAAGCCTTTATCCAAAAAACAAAAACACTTATCAAGCAAAAAACAAAAAAATTACGGCTTAACTGTTTGAAAACTATAACTCACGCAAGTTCAAGCAACTCTGTGCCAGAATTCATCATTAAAATCAAAACATTGATTGGAGTTAAGGGTTACCCAATAATGCTAGTAAACCTAATTGTCATGCCTCTTTAGCTAACACACAGCTTCCCCTTAACCCAATCCAAACAGTGACACAAGACCTACTGAGTGCATTCTCAAATACAGGAAGATAATGGATTTGCAAATTATTAAGAGTCTGCAAAATGACTAAGAACAAGGACACTAGCTTTTCTAACTCATTAGGAGCACATAACCCCACAAATCTTTACCATTTTTCATGTCCAATGGAAGAACTGAATGATTTAGAAACCTGTACAGATGCCAGATCTCCTTAATAATACTTTCTTCACTACAAGGATGAAAATTCCAGTAAAGGTCATACTTTAGTAGTAGCCACAATTAAATGGAAAGAAAAGTTCATCAGTAATAACACAGATGAACTAAGGTGACTTAAATAGGGCAAATGTGGACCAACAAATGTACCAGCTTGCACAGCCACAAATTCAGTTTCAACAGACATGACTGTAAGGATAGGGACAAAACTAAGACACAGAAATGCTTCCAATCTCAATGTATTTGTGGTTTCATAAATTATTTTTATTAAAGGGTAAATTGCATTTGGGACCCTAAGGTTAGAAGGCTGTTGCAAATTACTCCCAATATATTAAGAACTTTAATTTAGGTCCTTGAGGTTACAAAAATTCTACAATTTATTCCCAATTAAAGCATAATTGCTAATTTTTTACTAGAATGCTGTAAGATTATTCTCATTTATCAACTTTATGATTTTTATAATTTTAAAATATTAATAGTTATATTTTTAAGTTTTAAATTTTTCATTAAGAAAAGAAAGAGATTTGAGAAATTAAATTTTTTAGATTTTTGTTAAATTTATAAAGATGATCGAGAATAGAGTGGTATAATAGTCCTTTAAAATATGAAAATTATTCAAACTAGTCAAAAATGATTAAATTTTACGTTTTTTGTTGAGAAAAATAAGTAAAAATGGTGACATTTTGAAAGAGAGACTAAAATTGTAGCACTTTATAACCTCAGGGATCTAAATTGATGTTTTAAAAAGTTGGAAACAATTTACAATACCCATCGAATATCAGGGACCTGGATGCAATTTTTCCTTTATTAAATAATGGCTAGACTTGCTTTCTATTTGTTAAAGTCACCATCTGTATTCAAAATTTTTTTAATGACAAAATATGGATAAATCCACTCTCACAGTGTAGTTGAATGGCTTGTTTCCTATTAATCTTGTTTCATCTTCCATACTTGATAGTTTGCCATATCAGTTCTTATACTCTTTTGAACCTGAAGTAACCATTCTTTTTCATTAATCTTGTTTCAATGTCTGTGCACTCTCTTTACCAAGGTGAGACAAATTCTCTTCACACTCTATTCAGTGTACCAAAGGTAATCCACATACTCATAATGGTTGTTGGTGCCATAACTTTGCTTCCAGACATGTGTACTATCAATTGATGTTACTTCATTGAGTTTCCTCGTCACTTGGAAACTGGAATAAAAAAATGACTCAATTGTACTTTTTCCTCCTGTTACTCTACAGTTCCTTCTTACCATCCTTTGCAGGAGTATGTATAACAGCAAATGCTCTCTAGCCCAACTGATTCTCCTTCGACATTGCAGAATTCGTGAGACTACTTAGATCACTGATCATGCTGATATTAATTTACGCATTGCAATCCACAAGGATAAACATTTGTAAGTATCATCCTCACAAATCTTTTCTTTGAACATTTTTCCTTAATATTTTGCCATGGCTCTATCCTCTGTGCATATTACAAAGTCATATCAAGAGGCTCTCCTAATTTAGAAGCAGGAAAGCTATAGATGTTAAAATATCTACTCTTACTAGTATTCAGAACTAGGAGTTAGTTCCAATTACTAGGGTCCATTTAGAAATGGACAATTTTAGCTATGGCTGTTTTGGTTAGCTTCTCCTTTGTAATATTGTGTTTTGATGTTTGATCAATAATTTGAGTTAGTATGCCACAAACAAGCTTCCTAGTGCTGTGGTTGTAGAAAAAATATTAGACAAGAAAAAAAGCTTAATTGGATGAATTCAATTAAAAACAAACAAGCGAATGGATGTAATACAATGAAGAAATCAGTGGAGAAAGAATATTAAGCTTAAGGAAGCAAGTAATAATCATGCAAAAATTAAAGAGCCAAAACTAAATTAAAAAGGCCCAATGGATCAAGATTTGATAATTTTATTTTGAATAAAATTATTGTGATATAGATCTTTGGGTGCGATTTGAGTCAAAGAGAATTTTAAGCACTAGGATCTATGAAGCATGGACCTGATATGGCGCATAATATGGGAAAACGACATGATGCAACACAATGATTTTCCAAAACATAGGACACGGATATGACATGATTCATCAAATACAATAATAATAAAATTAATAACTTATATTTAAGAAAATACATAGAATAAAAAATAAACTTTAATTTTTAAGTATAAACTTGTGAGTAGTACAAAAGTCTCATAGGATTATGATGAGAACTTGAGAAGAAACGTCATCAGTAATGAAGAAATTTAGGACGTAATTTTAGGGTTCATTTGCAAAGTAAGCGAGCGAATAAGAAAAAATATAATCATGCTTATTAGGACAACAATAAAAGAAAGTAAGAACTCTCAGCATTAAGTATGAAAAAAGAATAGAAGTGAAGCTAAAATTTCAAATATTTTGCGATTAATTTATTTAGTGAGACTCGAGAATAGCGAATGAGAAAAACTTTGATTTAGCATACTTAACTTAAAATTTTGACTTATATTAAGCAAAATTTTAATAATAATAAGCAAAAATAAGTTTAATTTTATTAGATAAAATTTTAACAATAATTAAAAATTTTAAATATTAATAAAAAGAATAAAGAGAAAGTAGAAGTATCAATAGTTTTTAATCTTAGGTTTAATATTAATAAAAAATATAATAGTAATAATTAATTTAATATTAATATTAAATGTATTTAATTTTATCTCAAATATCACAGAAGTGTCTCATATCTCAAAAGTATCTTGAATCTTAAAAATATCCTAAAAGTATTTCAGAAGTGTTCAACATCTCATAAGTATTTCCAAGTGTTCTTGCATGTTCAAAAAGTGTTTTAATTTTTCTTAATATTATTTTATTAAGATAAAACACGGTGTCCTTGAGTATCTCCACATGTCCCCCCGTGTTCATGTGTCTGACACAGACAACGTAATTTTTTAAGTATCCATACTTCATAAACTAAGAACATGTTTTCATATGAGTTGGTTCGATTTTAAATTAATTTAGTTTCAATTTCAATAGTTTTTGCCTAGTTAAAGCTGTTTGGTAGGTTTCTGTTGACCAACTAGTCGACTAGTCATGGTGGTTGACCACTAGGTCGACCAATGGTAGAGACCATTATTTTCTGTGGTCAACCAATTATCATAAGAGTGATTTCGGCTGGTTTCTATAAGTTCTTAGTTTTTGAATTTAGCTGACCATATGGTTGACGAGCCATTGTTTTGATATATTTGTGTAGTTGTTTTACATTTCTTTTTGGTTCGTTTTTTCAAAATTCTTCAAGCAATTCTAAATCTTTTTAAATAGCCCATGAGGGCTGTATGGAGAACTTTTGGGCCACAAAATTGCTCAAAGTTCTTAAACAAGTATTTTATAGGAGTGCACTTTTGTAGTGATTTCTTGTTCTTCTATGAAGCATTAATGCTTCATGAAACCTAACATATCTGTATCATATTCATATTAAATACTGATACCCCTTGATATCCTACTTTACATCATGTGGTGTATCAATGTTTATTAATATTTTTAAAAAATTTGATATTTTTATGATACTTATTGGATACTTTTTAATACTTCTAATTAGAAATTTAAATGTTAGAACAACAATTCAACTCATACAATAAAAAAAAAATATCTCATGCATAAAACATGACGTATGCACAGACTTGAATATTAAAGTTAGAAGAGCAATACACTAGGTTCATGTAATTGGGATCGTGGGAGCATCATGAAGCAAGTCTTTTGTTTACATCATTTTCTGTCTTGGTAATTCTGGCTGATGGGCAGTTGACTAAATCAAAGATTGATCAGCTTAATGAAGTTCAGAAACAAGTAAGATTTCCCGCAGAATATGCACAAAAAATTATAAAGAATATAACCACAACAAAGATGGCTGCTGCGATTGAAACAGCTGTAAGCCAGGGGAGGATAGGTATCCAACAGGTTCGGGAATTGAAAGCAACGAGTGTTGATCTAGATAGCATGATCTTTGAACCCTCGCGTGAGAATTTGTTTAGAAAAACTGTAGAGGAGATCTTTTCTTTGGGCAAAGGCATTTTCGATGAAGAAGAAGTTGATGTGAAAATACCTGCTGATCTTAGCATAGATCCTGTGAAAGCCAAAAAAGTTGTTTGGGAACTTGCCAGGAAGACGCTCTCAAATTCACTGGTCCAAGCTGCGGCTCTACTCTGGCAAAGGAATCACGATGAAGTGGTATGAACTTCTTGACTTAATCTTAACAACTGATTCCTCATATGGTAACTAAAGATTGAACTTGGTATCCAAGCGATAGATCTCAAGTTCAAACACTAGAGATCCTCAAGATTTAAGCTTTTAGGTTGGTAACTAAAGATTTAACAAAAGTTTAACTTATGCGCTGCTAGTACATCATCTGATAATCCTGAATTGGATAGTTGTAAATAGCCACGGGACTATTTACAAGAGATTATCTCGGATCTATGCTAGGGTATTGACGGTGATTCTAAAATATTGTAGAACAGAATATGATACGATGAAATAGAATGCAATAGAAACAAAGATATGGAACGAGTTACCTACTCCTTACAGTCAAGTGAGCCCTTTCATTCAATTCTTCATGAAACAGCTTGGGTGATGAGGGATTCTGTTTTCTGAATTTGAGCCAGTAAAGTCAATTCAAACAAATGCAGGAAGCTGAAACTTATTTGTGCTTTGTTTGCTAGTCTCTTCCCTTAATGCTTATTAGCCTGTGACATGGAAGTCCCATCTGAGCCCTTATCATGGTCTTCTCCTGAGGAGCTTGCTGAGCTTTATTGTATATACTTGAAGAGCACTCTCAAGAGAGAGAAACTTGATAGGCTGCAGTATCTTCTGGGAATACACTGAGACAGCAGAAAGAGAACCTCTTCCACTTGAACCTGAAGAGGAAGAGATTGTATTCTTGTTGGCAATCTTAACTTGGTCTTGTTTGAGATTATACGAGTCTCTTGCGAATTATCTTCTCATAGTTCCCATTGTTTTTGCCTTATAATGTAAAATTATGTATGGCAGTCTACTATATGTTAACTTTTAGTCATTATATTTGAAGATAACTGTGACATCATGGACTCTTCGTTTCAAGATGTGTGCACAAGCCTACCTCAATTCCACATAGGGCTGTTATCGATTCGACTTTGAGTCAAGCCAAACCTGGCTTGAGATCAGATCACTCAAAATCTTGATGGCTCGAAATCAAATCATTAGTCGAATACTTTTAATTTCAAGCCGGCTCTGCTCGAATGGGCTCAACTTAGATTCAGCTCGATCACCATTCAAGCTGGCTCAAAATACTTATAATTATTAATTAAAAATACACATTTAAGTTTTATTAACTAAAAATATATAAAAACTATATATATGCATCATTTTAACTTTACCAACATGAAAATGAAAATACCATAAGAATAACTAGATTTTTAGTTTCAAATTTAAATATATCTTAAAACACTATCATATAAAATTAACATATAATTATGCGAAACAAATTCATTCATTAATTAAACTATACAACAACAACAACAACAATCAAACCTTAATCCTACTAGGTGGGGTCGACTACATGAATCTTTTGTTTCCATTACGCTTTATTAGTTACCAAATTCTTATATAAGTCTAAGTAACTAAGATCACTCCTTATAGTTTCTTGTCATATCTTCTTTGGTCTCCCTCTTCCTCTTTGTACATGGGCAAAATCCAATAACTCAATTTTTCTAACTGGAGCTTCAATCGGCTTACGATTTAGATGTCCAAACCATCTAAGCCGACTTTCTCGAAGTTTATGCTCAATTGATGCAACACCAACTTTCTTTTGGATATACTCATTTCTCATTCTATCCTTTCGTGTATATCCACACATCCACCTTAACATCCTCATTTCTGCAACATTTATTTTATTTGTATGTTTCCTCTTTGCAGGTCAGCATTCAACACCATATATCATCGCTGGTCTTACTACAGTTTTATAAAATTTACCCTTGATTCTGGATGGGATTTTTCTATCGTACAACACACCAGAAGCATTTCTCCATTTTACCCATCCTGCTTGAATCCTGCTAATAACGTCATTATTTATTTCACCATCATTTTATATAATTGATCCAAGGTATCTAAAGCGCTCACTCTTCTTGACAATTTGATCACCAATTATCACATCTCCAATATAAGTATTTTTTCTTTACTAAATGTGCACTCCATATATTCAGTTTTTGATCTACTGAGATAAAAACTTTTAGATTCTAGAGCATTTCTTTAAAGCTCTAGTTTTGCTTTAGCTCCCTCTTTAGTTTTCTCAACTAGGACAATATCATCTGCGAAGAGTATACACCAAAATATCTCATCTTGGATATGTCCAGTCATAATGAATTTATAATCTATCATATAATCTATATCTTACAAAGTCATAATGAATTTCACTCAATTACATAAATAGATTATACGTCATAGTATCTAGTAAGTAATACCTTAAATAAAACTTATAATAAACATGAAGGTATCAACCAAGATCTAAATGCTAGAATCCATAACAGAAAAATTAAAAATGAATGCTACAAAATTATTGTAAGTTCCCCGAGTCGATCATTCATTGGATCTTCAATCATGTTCAAAGATAAACTACACATTATTATGTTAATAGTTGTAAGATAACATACAACTCCGTACCAAACAATAAAATTGCTTAGGAAGCCACAATAAAATGGAAATTTTCATTCTAAAATATGAAAATTCAGAAAGTAAACCATGAACATGATACTTGTCAGATCATCAAACATGAAAAACTGTAAAACCATTTTAGAAACTATCTTATGCTAAAATTTTGGACCACCAAGGGTCTACTAATGCTGACTTCTAGTTTATATTAATCATGGACAACACCAGCAAGAGCCAAGAATCCTGATAATCAAAAATAAAACAAACAAAGAAACAAAATTTGACAAGTCCAACAAATATACATTTTTAAGAAATTCATCTAATTATGATAATCTTTTTCCTTTAGATAACCCGCCACGAGCTTGCGGCCAAGCAGAGCCCCAAGCAAGAAGCTGTTAGGCGATAGTAGTGGTTAGCAATGAGAGGAGAGAGGACGCAGAAGCGAGCTGGAGGAGGGTGAGGGAAATGCAGGAAAGAGGGCGACAGCGGGCCGCAGAAAATGAGGCAGAGTGCGGCTAGGTTAGGGCACAGTGCGGTTATATAACCTTATCGCTGCACATAGCCAAATACCTAAGGTGATGGAAAATTCATCGAATTGATTTTAGATTGATATTAATTTCGAGTTATGTAATATATATATATATATATTATAAATAAACCCTAAACTCTAAACCCATTCTTGCCCTCCCTTTCTCTCTCTAGTTTTTGATTTTGGAGTGCTTCTCTCTCTAAACCCACTAACTGTTGGGGGCTGCCGGCGGCTCCAAGTGGGCTGCCGACGGCGAGAAAGGGTATCGTCGTGGAGACTTCGCAAGAGCCATGGTAGCACCCAACTCCGGCGGCTTTGCTCCGGCGAGGTTTCCTTGAACTGAGGTAAGTTTGGTTGAGGAAGGACAGCGGTTTTTCTCCCCACTGCGCTCTCTCTTGTTCTGCTTGCCACCACCTCCTTCGGCCGGCCTCAGCATAGCTGTCTGGTCTACTGTGGCCTGCGAGGGAGACGGTGACCAGCTTCAGAAGCTCCGCTGTCGGTTGCTGCCTCGCCATCGGCCGTTGTGGAGGTAGCCCTCGCCGGTGGCAGATTTCGGCGAGCGTTTGCAGCTCTTCAGGCGGCCTTTGGAAACGTCGGGTGCCGTCGTCTTGGAGAAGGAGGGTACAGGCGAGCGGCTTCCGGCTGTTCTACGCGCTCCGGTCCTGCGTCTCAGAGAGCCTTGGGTACTCTGGGTGGCGGCGTTCACGTTTTTCTTGGCCAGATCCAGGAGTTCTCGTTTTTCCCAGCTTCCAGCAGAGTCTCCTTCGCCTTCGGTGGAGGTGGTTTCTGTACTGGGCGGCTGATACAGCAGGGATCGACGGAAAATCAGTGCCTCCATTGCCGTTCTCTAGCGGCTTCTCCGTCGGCGTCGGCCACTCCGCGTCCTGGCTGAAGGCTACAGGCGGCGCGCGCCTGCTGATCGTCCAGGCGGCTTCTGCCTGTTCGCGTGCTCCGACCGGCGCGCGACAACTGCCTGTTCGCGTGCTCCGACCGGCGCGCGACAACTGCCCGTTCGCGTGCTCTGACCGGCGCGCGACAACGGGCCGCATTTTCCGTTGGATCTGCAGCGCTGTCCCCTCATGAGTGTGATGGGATTGGGCGGGAGGAGCCTTTGTCTGACGTGTGGCCTCCGCTCCCTTCAAGGGTGGGACCCTCGGCCTTCTCTGCCCCCTCTCAACTGGAGCAGATTGGGCTGTCCGGCCCATAGATGTTGCTGGGCCTGTTTGCGGGCCTGCCTCCTCCTCTGGGCCGGGAGACTGCAATGAAGCTGGGCCTCTGCCCGAGCCAGCCTGCCTGATCTCAAACAGTAATGCTCAAGGTGGTTCATATGCTGCCATCTTAAAGGGCCTTCATCTTAATAGCTCAAATTCTACTTCCAAAGGTATACTTCCTTCAATGCAACCTGATTGTGAAATTAATTACAAGTCTTCTCAGCTTTTCAATGGTCTGCCTAGTTTTAATTTTACGAAAATTGAAGTGCGAACTATGGCCAAACCATTGAATTTAACTGCGGTCGGTAAAATCGGTCTTCCTAGACCTTCTATGAATGAGATCAGATTGTTTTTCCAATCTTTAAAATTGAAAGGTGACTTGCTAGTCTCTTTGTTGGACCGTAGACATGTTCTCCGTTTTTCTTTGGAGGAAGATTTAAATCGTGTTCGCATGCATGGAACTTATTATCTGAATAAGAATATCTCTCTGCGTATTTGGAGATGGGACATTGGATTTAGGCCCGGTCAAGAATCTCCAATAATTCCAATTTGGGTGGCCTTCCTTGGGCTCCCTATTGAATTTTAGGGCGGGCTTAAATCTTTGGCTTCTGAGTTTGGGAAACCTCTTCACTTAGATAAAGCCACTGCAACCTTTGCCAGACCGTCAGTTGCTAGAATCTTGGTTGAATTTGATGCCCGAAATAGCTACCCTGAAGAAATTTATATTTCAGTGGATGAGAAACTTGGTTTTCGGCAACCTGTCTTTCTCGAAAATCGGCCTTTTTATTGTTCATATTGCTATAAGCTGGGGCATTCTATTGATACTTGCTATTTCAAGCACCCTCACTTGAAACCTGATTGGAGTGAGCCTACAACCCAAGGTAGGGCTGCTCCTTCTACGGGTAGACCTACTTGGGTGGAAAAGAAATCTGGCAGTAATATTGAACATCCTACAGAACCACTGGCTATTGAGGTTGTTAATACTGTTGCGTCTCCTTTAGCAAGACCCCTGACAGATTCAGTTTGTGCTCATATGGTTGATGAAGCTATTGAGAAGGCAGCTAATGTCCTTTTTGGTGAGATTACAACAAAAGTTATTGAGGAAGATGATGATCCTACTTGCATTCAGAATCAAGAGGCGGTTTCTTCTGGCTTGGAGGATTCACCCCCTCTCACTGAGGATTGTACACCATCATCCCCCCTTGGCTTCTTGTGGAAGGTAGAAGGAAAAGTAAACGACTTATGGAAAAATCAAAGACGGTATCTAAAGTTGATAAGGGACTCGTCGGAACCCCATTAGCCCAAAAGCCCAATGCACATTCGAAAATGTTGCAAGATTCTTTTGAAAAGCAATTCCCAATTGCGGATTCTCCAGAAATTATGAGAAAATATATCGAGGATAAGCCAGAATTTGAATTTTTAGGGCTCTCTATGGCGCAAGACAAATCCACTGAGCCCCAGCTTTATTTGGGTCAGGTTCTGGCCCAGCCAGATTCTCAGGCCAAGGCCCTGCCTGAACAGTTTCAGGCCCTTTAGGTTATGGGCCAGCCTTATCCAATTCTGACTCAGGATCAGGCCCAGCAGGCTTCGAGACAGACTGCTCCAAGCCTGGCCCAGCAGCAGACTTTGGGCCAGCCAGTTTCAGACCAGGCCCAGCAGGATTTAGGCCAGCCAGATACAGACCAGGCCCAGGAGGATTTGGACTAGCCAGACCAGGCCCAGCAGGTTTTGGGCCAGCAAGATAGAGATAAGGCCCAGAAGGCTTTGGGTCAGCCAGATGCAGACCAAGCCCAGCAGACTTTGGGCCAGTCAAATCCAAAGCAGGCTCAGGAGGTTTTGGGCCAGTCAGAATCTTCTCAGGCCCAACACATTTTGAGCCCAACTCAATTGCTAAGCTTTTCGGGTCTAGATGAGGAAGAAAAGGTTGGGTCGAAGATGCTCTCTAGTCCTGGATGAGAGAAGCGGATGATATTGTGAGGTTGCTAAAGACTCGGCCTTCTTTTCGACTTATATCTATCCCGTCTAATTTCTCCAAAGATTTGAAGGCAAAAGCCAAGGAATTAAATTGGAGGACCCCTCCTATGGAAGGTATGAAGGTTCTTAAGATAATTGACTCCTCCAAGGGAGCAATATTTTTCGGTTATTTCCCGTGTGTGGATAAAGTTTGGGCTTTCACTCATGCCCATACTTTTGACCACTCTATAGAAGGTTGTTTTTCCACTAATTATGAAGATAATATCATGTCTATGATTTTTTATGGTTACATTATTCCACATGGAGAATTCCTTGCTAATAGGGAAGTTGTTAAAAAAGCCTTTGAAGACCTCATGCAATGGGGGTTCTAGGGGTCCTCCAAACTATGGGCCTTTTTATCAATTTGTGATTTTTTTGGGCCTTCATTAAATTCCTTTTGGCAGTGCTGGTTGGGCTTTTTGGTTTTTTCCTCTGCAGGCCGAAATTTTGCTTTCTGGGCCCATTTTCGTTTTCCGAATGGGCCAAGAACCTGGGCCTTTTCTTGTGCGGGCCGGCTTTTCTGGGCCCGTTTGGGATGGGCTACAGCTTGAGCCCGGTCCAATGGACTTTATGCAGATTGAGCCCGATTTCTGGTTGGGCTTTCATTTGTGGCCCAGCAAAAATCCCTTTTGCTTGGCCCATTCCTGCTCTGCTTGTCCAGCCCATCCTTATCTCTTGCTGTGGGCTTTGGCCCAAACCTTCCTCTCGGGCCTTAGCCCAATCTTAAACTCTTCTACATCTTTGAGCCATGAAGCCCAATCTCCTTCTCCAAGACTTTGGGCCCTTCTTTGGGCCTCCATATTGCTTGAAGCTTGGGCCTTTGACCCCCCCTAACCTTTATTAGTGTTTGCTTCATGTGTTGGCCTTGGGCCCTTATGTTAAGTCTTATCATGTATTGGGCCTTAGGCCCTAATATTATGTTTTTTTGGTTTGGGCTTTGACCCTAAACTTATCATGTAATGGCTTTGGCCTATCTTGTTTGCCTTATTGGCAGGTTGGGGGCCCGATGAATAATATTACCCCCTTTGTTATCAAAAAAAAAAAAAAAAAAAACCTAAACCCTAAATCCTAAAACTCTAAACCCTAAACCATAAACCCTAAATTGGGGTATAGATCCACCGAAGTGGCAAGCCTTAACCATGTGAAGGTTTGAGAGGGTCCGAAGGTCGTTCCCATCCCTGTACAATCATTAGCATGACCTCTCCCTTATACAATCATTAGCATGACAAAAAAAAACCATTAGGCCCTCGAAAATTTCACACAGCTATACAGTTGGATTGCCAATGCAAATGACACTTATATAGCCTATTCCAAAACTATAAGCACATCAAAATTAAAATTTATAATGATGCTCATGTATGACTCAACTAATCATGTAGAAACTTCAAAGCCTGAAATGACGAAAAAAATAATAAAAAAATAGCCAGACTTTGTAAAGAAGAAATGTGAACAAAAAAAAACAAATAGACAAAAAAAATATGCTGGTCTGCTAGCAACCTCAATTCTCTGAAAGTGTCACAATGATCTTGTGCTTGTAGAAAACTTGATGACATAGAATAACACAAAGTCGGGCAAACTGAATATAAATCATTTGTGATTTCATGATGCAAATCCAGTAGTCACAAGAAGCTGCTAGAATGTCACAAATTGCCACTTGACCTACGCTTTCTAAATGATAAAGCTGTCATCTAGAACTCAAGAAAAGACATACAGCTCCATACCACACAACAAAATAGCTTAGGAAGCGGCAATAAAATGGATATTTTCATTCTAAAATATGAAAATTCATAAAGTAAACCGTGAACATGATACTTGTCAGATCGTCAAACATGAAAAGCTGTAAGGCAGGGAGGAGGGTGAGGGAAATGCTGGAAAGAGAGCGACAGCGGGCCGCAGAAAATAAGGCAGAGTGCGGCTAGGTTAGGGCACAGTGCGGTTAATATCAATCTAAAATCAATTCGATGAATTTTCCATCACCTTAGGGATTTGGCTATGTGCAGCGAAAAGGTTATATAACAGCACTGTGCCCTAACCTAGCCGCACTCTGCCTTATTTTCTGCGGCCCGCTGTCGCCCTCTTTCCTGCATTTCCCTCACCCTCCTCCCTGCCCTAGCTCACTTCTGCGTCCTCTCTCCTCTCATTGCTAATCAACTCGATCTCCTAACAGCTTCTTGCCTGGGGCTCTGCTTGGCCGCAAGCTCATGGCGAGTTATCTAACAGAAAAAGATTATCATAATTTGATGAATTTCTTAGAAATACATATTTGTTGGACTTGTCAAAATTTGTTTCTTTGTTTGTTTTATTTTTTATTGTCAGGATTCTTGGCTCTTGCTGGTGCAGTCCATGATTACTACAAACTAGAAGTCAGCATTAGTTGACCCTTGGTGGTCCAAAATTTTAGCATAAGAGAGTTTCTAAAATGGTTTTTACAGCTTTTCATGTTTGATGATCTGACAAGTATCATGTTCACTGTTTACTTTATGAATTTTCATATTTTAGAATGAAAATATCCATTTTATTGTGGCTTCCTAAGCAATTTTGTTGTGTGGTATGGAGCTGTATGCCTTTTTTTGAGTTCTAGATGACAGCTTTGTCATTTAGAAAGCGTAGCTCAAGTGGTAATTTTTGACAATCTAGCAACTTCTTGTGACTACTGGTTTAGCATCATGAAATCACAAATGATTTATATTCAGTTTGCCGGACTTTGTGTTATTCTATGTCATCAAGTTTTGTACAAACACAAGATCATTGTGACACTATCAGAGAATTGAGGTTGCTAGCAGACCAGCATATTTTCTTTTTGTCTATTTGCTTTTTTTTGTTCACATTTCTTCTTTACAGTGTCTGGCTACTTTTTTTATTTTTTTTTCGTCATTTTAGGCTTTGAAGTTTCTACATGATTAGTTGAGTCATACATGAGCATCATTATAAATTTTAATTTTGATGTGCTTATAGTTTTGGAGTAGGCTATATAGGTGCCATTTGCATTGGCAATCCAACTGTATAGCTGTGTGAAATTTCTGAGGGCCTAATGGTTTTTTTTGGTCATGCTAATAATTGTATAAGGGAGAGGTCATGCTAATGATTGTAAGGGACGGGAACGGCCTTCGGGCCCTCTCAAACCTTCACATGGTTAAGGCTTGCCACTTCGGTGGATCTTTACCCCCATTTTAGGTTTAGGGTTTAGGGTTTTAGGGTTTAGGGTTTCGGGTTTAGGGTTTAGGGTTTAGGGTTTATTTATAATATATATATATATATATATTACATAACTCGAAATTAATATCAATCTAAAATCAATTCGATGAATTTTCCATCACCTTAGGTATTTGGCTATGTGCAGCGAAAAGGTTATATAACCGCACTGTGCTCTAATCTAGCCGCACTCTGCCTTATTTTCTGCGGCCCGCTGTCGCCCTCTTTCCTGCATTTCCCTCACCCTCCTCCCTGCCCTAGCTCGCTTCTGCGTCCTCTCTCCTCTCATTGCTAACCACCTCGATCGCCTAACAGCTTCTTGCCTGGGGCTCAGCTTAGCCGCAAGCTCGTGGCGGGTTATCTAAAGGAAAAAGATTATCATAATTTGATGAATTTCTTAGAAATGCATATTTGTTAGACTTGTCAAATTTTGTTTCTTTGTTTGTTTTATTTTTGATTGTCAGGATTCTTGGCTCTTGCTGGAACAGTCCATGATTAATACAAACTAGAAGTCAGCATTAGTAGACCCTTGGTGGTCCAAAATTTTAGCATAAGATAGTTTCTAAAATGGTTTTATAGCTTTTCATGTTTGATGATCTGACAAGTATCATGTTCACGATTTACTTTCTGAATTTTTATATTTTAGAATGAAAATATCCATTTTATTGTGGCTTCCTAAGCAATTTTGTTGTGTGGTTTGGAGCTGTTTGCTTTTTCTTGAGTTCTAGATGACAGTTTTGTCATTTAGAAAGCGTAGTTCAAGTGGCAATTTATGACATTCTAGCAGCTTCTTGTGACTACTGGATTAGCATCATGAAATCACAAATAATTTATATTCAGTTTGCCCGACTTTGTGTTATTCTATGTCATCAAGTTTTGTACAAGCACAAGATCATTGTGACACTTTCAGAGAATTAAGGTTGCTAGCAGACCAGCATATTTTTTTTGTCTATTTGCTTTTTTTGTTCACATTTTTTCTTTACAATGTCTGGCTACTTTTTTATTATTTTTTTCGTTATTTTAGGCTTTGAAGTTTCTACATGATTAGTTGAGTCATACATGAGCATCATTATAAATTTTNAATATCAATCTAAAATCAATTCGATGAATTTTTCATCACCTTAGGGATTTGGCTATGTGCAGCAAAAAGGTTATATAACAGCCCTGTGCCCTAACCTAGCCGCACTTTGCCTTATTTTCTGCGGCCCGCTGTCGCCCTCTTTCCAGCATTTTCCTCACCCTCCTCCCTGCCCTAGCTCGCTTCTGCGTCCTCTCTCCTATCATTGCTAACCACCTCGATCGCCTAACAGCTTCTTGCCTGGGGCTCTGCTTGGCCGCAAGCTTGCTTATAATTTTGGAGTAGGCTATATAGGTGCCATTTGCATTGGCAATTCAACTGTATAGCTGTGTGAAATTTTCAAGGGCCTAATGGGTTTTTTTTGTCATACTAATTATTGTATAAGGGAGAGGTCATGCTAATGATTGTACAGGGAAGGGAACGGCCTTCGGACTCTCTCAAACCTTCACATGGTTAACACTTCGGTGGATCTTTACCCCCATTTAGGGTTTAGAGTTTAGGGTTTAGGGTTTTAGGGTTTAGGGTTTTAGGGTTTAGGGTTTAGGGTTTAGGGTTTA
>JAEMOT010000882.1:0-13133 GCA_019297695.1 Apostasia ramifera
TTAGACATCTCACAGTATTAAAATATTTTTTTTATTTATAAATTGATTTATTTTATTTTCTCTTAGTGAAAAACAACACTCCAGTCAGACGAGCCCTCAGTACTGCAGAACGAAAACATCCACCTCCACCGTGAGATGGCCGGCGGCGGAGTTGATGGAAACTGTTCTGAAGAGAGCATAACCTCGGGCAAGCCGGAATTTTCCGGTCCCTCCCACCACCGGCAGCTCCCTCACGGCCTCCGGCAGTGGGTTCCTCGCCAGCACGGCGAGGGAGCTGCCGCTCCACGGCCCCGGCTCCGTGAAGGCAAAGTTGGCGACGAGGAGGAAGTCGCTGCCGGAAATCGAGGCGGCTGCCGAGAGGCCTTGGACCCGCCCCAGGAGGCGCGAAGATGGATCGGGGCCGTCAGTCAGGTAGTCGTCGATGATGAAGACGTTGCCGAAAGCGGCGAGAGAAGCAGCGTCCCCGCCGCCTCCGGCGGCACCGGGCGCCACCTTGACGACGGTGGCGTTTGGCGGGTTGAACTGCTCTTGGAGGAAGAAGTGGAGGTGGGTCTTCTTCTCGGCGGGGAAGCTCGCCGTGGAGAACTCTGGGAGGAAGATGGCTGACAAAATTGCTCCGAGGAAGAGGAAGGAGAAGGACAAAATGGAAGCCATTAGGCAGTAGCAGAATGCGTTGGGGGAGATGCAGGGGGTGTGATTTATATTTTATAGCTGAGGATTTCGAGTAGGCTTGAATTCTATTGAATACGAACTCTTTGATATTCGAGTTCGTTCAATTTAAAAAAAACTTGATTTCGAATCAACTAGCAATTCACCCTCTTGATTCTCATATTTATGCAAGATTTTTAGAACACGTTGAATCAGTTAAGTAGTCTGTTTATGGTCTAATCGGTTCAACTGAATGATCTGATAATTATTTGTAATTCTGCAAATTTTATGATCAAATTTAAGAAATTTAAGTTATTCTAGAAATAAAATAATGAATAAAAAAATTTTAAGAACAATTAATAATGTTGTAATAATTAGTTAATATATTATTATTTACTAAATATTACTTAACTATTAATTTATCAAAATAATTAAATCTATTAAGTTAAAAGAATATAAAAAATTAATAAGTATTTATCAAGTTTATTTCTTATATTTATAAATTTTAATGGTTCTATCAGATTGATTTTTAGTCTATCAAATCAGGTTAAATAGTTATTTTAATTTTATAAATAAATCAGATCAGTATAGTGGCTAGTTCACGGTAGGCTGGTCCAGAGAGCCTTAGTTTATTCTTAATTGTTACGTTGTATATTTATAACTTTGGTGTTAATTAACTCGAAAATATTTTGAAATGATATCAATAAATGAGTTAAGAGTATTTTTTTTTTTGAAGGTTGGTGAAAGGAGTTGACCGTAGCAAGGATTTATTCAAAGTTGACCAACTTGATTTATGATTTTTTTTTTTGTTGATAAGCCAACTTGATTAATGTTAGGTTTGTCAACTAGGAATATTTAATGTAAATTTTTTATTTTATCTGAGCATCTTCTTTTTTGTTTTTTTTTTGTTTTTTCATAAAAGATCATGAATTCGTTCAAATTGGTGAAATTGTTCAATCAAATTACTGAATATTTATTTAGCAAAGATTAATATATACAGTTATAAAGTAAATAATATTTAGTTGCTGTAAATATTTTAAAGAATTAAAAAAGATTTATATACATACTTTTTAATTCCTTTTCAATAATATATCAAATGTTTTATTTTTTATTTTACAATTTAGCTCCTAAGTCTTTTAAAAATTACAAATTTAAGCTTTTTAAATTTTAATTTTTTTTTTGTTTTAATAATTTTGATTGTTTAAACGCTTATTACTAATAATATATATATATATATATATATATATATATATATAATTTTATAAATGTGTATATGAATACTTGCATTTCACTAGTTTTATTTTTAAAAAATTTAGAGTATTAAATTGTAAATTAAAATAATATGAAATTTAATATATAATTGAATAAGAATTAAAAGACATTTATGCAAATATCTCTTTAAAAAAACATGATCATTACAACTCATGAACTTTGGGCAGGTGAGCAATTATAAGTCTTCAACTAATCTAATATGATTTAATTAATTATTACATCTGATCTTGGTGAGATTAATATTCAATTCTATTACGATTTGATGTGCTTGTAAGTCGAAGTTTATTTACTTAAAATAAAATCGATTCAGCTCACCACCCAATTTATTTAATATATAATCAACTGTCATAGGGCTGAAATGAATTGATTTCAATTAATCAAAGCATTGGAATTTATATTCTATAGTCAAATTATTTTATACATTTTTTTTTAAATTTCAAGCTAATAAGTTTAGCATGAATCAAAAGTATAATTTACACAAAATAAGATATTGAATATCAAAGATAAAAATTAATTACAAAATTATGAGTTTTATTATTTTGAATATTCAAGAGGATAACAGAATTATAGCAAACAAAAATGCAGATTACATTATAAAAAATCACAACCTTAACACACCGCAACCTAAAAACTATAAATTTCGTACTTTAAATACAAAATATCTTTTCTTATTTTTGAGAATACAAACAGCAATTTGCTTAAATTAGCAATAAAATATAGGGGTCTTTGGTCTGGGCATACAAAATGACAGAAAGACCCATGTTTCCTGTAACAAATTACTAAAATAGGTTGTAATTGTGGTTGTGCCACGTGGACGTTTAATCCAGTTGGCCGAATGTGTTCTTGACGCGTGTCGAACTTGATGAGGGAAGCGCTATCTCGCCAAACTTTTAATTAAGCTTTAAAAAAAAAAATGATTAAAATGATTTAGCTCTTTTTTTGAAGTAATCGAACTTTGGATAAATAGGAGAAATAAAATCATATTAATTTTAGGGTAAATTGCATCCGGGTCCCTATAATCGAAAATAAAATACAAAATAATCTTAATTTTAAAAATTTCATAAGACACGTTTCTTAGGCATAACTTATATGGGCATATAGAAACATTAAGTATACTTTGTGTAAACCAATAGAACTCATCATATTAACATAAATAGTTAATATTAATTAAGATGATTATTAAATTTTTCTCTATGTACAAAAATAGAATCATCTAACAGTCACAATTTTTGTCATTTTTTTTCTTTTTATTTTTTTGAATCTTTATTGTGACTAAATTTCATCTTCTTAACTTAATTTTTTTTTAAAAAAAAATAAATATATAAAATAAGCTTATTATCTTAGATGACATGAAAAATATAAAGGTAAATTAGTTATTTACTTTCATTTTAATGAGATTATAATGTTTGAAACTAAATTTGTTAATATAAATCATACTAGAGAGTTTATCTTGAAATATTTTTAAAATTGGGTTCAATTTACATTTTCTCTCCAACTTAAGGACCCAAATGCAATTTATCTTTAATTTTATCATAAAAGAATCATATCAATTTTAAAATTGCTATCTTACTAGATGCCTGCCAATAACAGGTTAATTGCATTTGAGGCCCCAACTTTTAAATTTTTAAAAATCAGGTTTGAACCTTTTAGATTGATTTTAAGCTGTTGCTAGATCTCAACTGAAATTGAATTGTTAAAATTATTGCAAATAATCATCTTACAAAAAATTTAGTAAAACTCTTACAGTTAGAATACAGTGGATTCTTGAATCAACTCTTCAAACTGTTCTGGAACTTCTGATAAATTATTTTCAATATCCTAAACTAAATCTTTCATTCTATCTTCCTCGATTATATTTTCAATATTAACATTGACATTTGCACAAGTAGATGAAGTACTTCTCCCATTATTATTTATATCATTCCTTACAGATTCACCAAGTCAAATTCATTTCTCATAAGTCTTATCAAAACGGTAAAAAAATAAGTGATTCTTCACAATATTTGTTTCAAATAATTTTATATTTTCACATTTAAAGCATGAACATCTTATTCTTTCATTAACTAAACATTCATTTTTCAGTGCAAAATTTATAAAAAAATCCACTCCATGATCATACTCAGGTAATCATCTATCCATTTTAATCCAAAATCGATCCATATATAATTACTTATAAGACAAGATCTAATATAATTTAAATATGTTAATTAATTTAGCCTATAATGCTAACAAAAATCTATGTATGCATACATCACAATTAACATATAAATAAATATTTTTTAAAAAAGTAAGATTTACCTTGTGTGAAATTAAGCAGGGAATGACAGTTGAAATGAATGAAACCAAAATTGAAGCAGTAATTGATTGATCAACTTGAAAAAATAATAATAATAATAATAAAAAAAAATTAATAATGAGGCCGGCCGAAAGGAGGATGAAGAAGAAGGTGGAGAAGAAGAAGTGGAAGGTGGAGGCAGCTCGATCCGGTGTCGGTGAGGACTTCCAGCGACAAGTTACCCCCGGAGATGAAGAAGAAGGGACCGGATCGGGAAGAAGAAGGGGTTGGATTGGGAATGGTGGCCGAAGAAGAAGAAGAAGAATGGTGGCCGGGAGGAAGATGAACAAGAAGAAGATCTAAGAACGTGGAGGCGGCTCGATCTGATGCCGGTGAGGTCTTCCGGCGACGAATGACTCCTGACGTCGTCGGTGAAGGAGTAGGCGGCATGGAGTGAACTTGATTGTACAGATCTAACAAGAAGAAGGTGGAAACAGCTAGATTAGATGTCGGTGTGATCTCCCGGCGACGAGCTACTCCCGGTGTCGTCGGTGAAGGTACATGTAGGGGCAACGTGGAGTGAGCAAGCTTGTAGATCTAGGGTTTGCCATTAAGAATTCAAACAAATGACAACAACTAGCTAAGAATTCTAATAACTTATATGGTGGTTGATTGATCAACCGCTGTATAAAGTTTAGATGGCGGTTGAATACTTCAACCATCATCCAAAGTCCTGACTTTAGACGGTGGTTGATCCAATCAACCGCCTTCTAAAACTACTTTAAAACTTTATACGGCAGTTGACAACCGTCAACTACCGTATAATATTTTGTCAAAAAATTTTTACAGCAGTCTCTTTTGTTAATCACTTTTATGAAAAATGCTGTAAAAAGCATATATTATACTAGTGACTATTTATGCTATATCTCGTAATTTAATCGTTGTGCATATTATTGTCATCTTATAGTTAATAATTTTGTTGTATTATCTTGTTAATATATTTATATTATAAATATCATTGAATCTTTTTATTGTAAAGATTTTATTAGTGTACAACATACGAGTTTATTTTAATGGACTCCTATCACTAATGTGACAGACACTGGTATATAAGATCACAAAAATGGGGAGAATATAACTCAGGAGAAGAACTAATTTATTTGCTATTTAGAGAGAGACATTTGTTTATTGCTTTAAAAATTCTAGGCTTTTATTATCTTCTCGTAGTTATCTATTCTACTTCTAATTTATTATCATGAGAACTTTATAATTTGAATTGTAATTTATAACTTTTGTTGTTGCTTTACTTAAGGCCCTGTTTGGCGTGAGGATTAAAACAGGACCAAAACAGAACCAAAATGATAATAATTTAAAAAACAACAATAATAATAATAAATAAATTTTTTAAATCATTCTACACAAATTCAAATATAAAAAATATTATTTTACTTTACATACTTAACAATTTAAAATAAAAATATCAACTTTATTTCACATTCTAGACTAAAATATTCAAATCGAGTATTTTGATCTAAGATGTGAAATAAAGTTTATATTTTTATTAAAAATTATTGAGTATGTGAAGTAAAAATATTATTTTTTAAATTAAAATTTGTGTAGAATAATTAAAATAATTTATTTATTATTATTATTGTTATTTTTAAATTAGTACTATTTTGGTCCTATTTTGGTCCTCGCGCCAAACAGGGCCTAATTGTTTTGATTTTTTTTTTGTTATTATTTCTTCTTTTTTCTCATGAGTTTAATTAGCTAGGGTAACAAATACTGTTGTCATAATGATGCAAAGTTGTAATTTAGACTCTTTGTTTTGATATAATAATGTTTAAATATTTATTTATAATTTTAAATATTTTGATAAATATAAATAGTTTCATCTGCAAGTAAGAATTTCTTAAAGTTTTATTTACGTTTAAGTCCATAAAATTGCAATTATTCTTTCTATTTTATGAAATATAATGTTTAATATACATTTGGTGTAGAATATCAGATATCTTAATGTTATATTGCAATATCTAGAAAAAAAATAATTATTTGATTTAATGATACATGTTAATGAATTTATAAAAAAATATAAAATTATCATTCAAAAATAATATTTATATGTCGAGATACTTAGATGATATGATATAATATCAAGATGATATATATTGAACCAAATTTTCTTTAAAATTATCTCAATCAGATGAGATTATTATTTTTTTTTTGCAAATAATAACTTTAAAAACTATTGGAAATATTTTTATGAGAAATATTTTTATCATAAAATGTTTTGTTAAATTTTATGAGAAATATTTTTATGCTAGCAAAAAAAAAGTGAAGTTTGAAAAAGAACAAAAACTTTAGCGTTTTTGCGATTTCATGGATTTAAATAGAATTTTTTTAAAAAAGTAGGACCAAATTGCGGCTCCCTTTAGACCTGAGGAGTCCGAATGCAATTTACCTAATAAATTAATAGTTTTAATAGTAAATAAATTAATTAATGCTAATAGAAGTGCCATTTCCTTTTCTCATTTCTGCCCAGATATGGCAGTCACAGGCTCAGAGAGGGAGCAGGATCTCATAGACCATGGCATTTCACTCCTCCCTTCAGAGAGAACCCAAACCCTAGCCAGGTAGGTCGTAGTCATTCTTCGGCATCTACCCGCATCGCTCTCGCTACCGGAGGGTTGCTATCCCTTATTGAATGGCCGGCGTCTCCCAGCTGGTAAACCCTAGTCTCTCCGGTGTCATCTCCAGCGATGATGCCTTCCGCCCGCGGTAATCCGATTCCGGGTTTTCGAGCATGTCCACTGGGGATATGACGCTTTTTCCACCACTCGCTCAAGCGGTTTGGCGAAGTTGAAGTTATGTCTACTCTTTCGCGTGTGATTCAGCTCGATGCATGTCGGAGTCTATTATGCCACAGGTTAGTCATCGTACCTACGTAAAGCTCATTTGGTTTGAATAGAAATCTTGAAGAAGATCTTAGCTAACTTGCTTGCCTTTTCTGAGAAGTTCATTGTCATGTTTAAACTTCAACCAGATCCGGCACTGGTGAGTTTATATCAGTTGTACTGCGTATTGATGATTATAGATTATTAATTCTTTAACTGAGACTTCTAGCTTCAAATTAGCAGTTTCCTGTCATTAGTACGCAGGATAATTTCATCTTGAACACGCAAGTTCTGTTGGGACCTAAATTAATTGGCCAAAACATCATTTACGTTTTCCTGGAGTGCATTTGGACTTTCAAAAAAAAATTGTTAGCGCTGATGTTGTAATGCAACTTTTCCTATTTTCTGAGCGTAAAGAGACAAATTTGAAAGAAAATTTATATGGCATGTGTTTTTTCGATTTATCTGTTGGCGGATGTTTCACGCAATAGCAATGAGATAAGGTTATTGTTTGGATTAGATGATTAGGCAATATAGAAATCATTAATGATAAATCAAGTGTTGCAGAAATGATATTTTTGTAATAGTTGGATTTGAGTCTATTATAAATGAATGTCTTTGTTTGAAATGTTCGAGAGGAAGCATTTTATTTTTGGTAAGACAAGAAAAACTGAGGGATTCTATTGACCTGAAGTGTCTCACTAATCACAGTATTAATAGTTTGCCATTTGTATTTTCATTTAATCTAAAGTGAATGAGTGATTGTTGATCTATAACCTAGATGAGATTCACCTTCCTTTTATTGGTGCTATGTACTGTAAACCTAATTAATTTTTTACTTATCAGGCTTCTATGGTAGTTGGGTGGGGACTGTCAGTTCTTTAGCTGTCCCGGAGGTTTGAATCATATTTCACTTTCGGTAATGTCTAGGAATTCTCCTTTTGATCAAGAGCATACTGTGGCTGATGATGGGAGCATTGAATTCCCTGCGCTTGAGGAAGGGCACTTTGTTTTTGAAGATAAAAATTTGGTCTTCAGTGAAGAAGATCAAGTACAACATGAACTTGAGGCCCAGTTGGGTAGTGAAAGTCATACAGATATTAGCGCAACTATTTTATGGAAACATGTTGTAAAAGGAAGAAAATGCGGGAGTGCTCATGGAGGTTCCCATGTTTTCAAATGTAAACATTGTCAAAAGATATATCATGGGACCTATACACGTGTGTATGCGCACTTAATGGGGCATAAAAAAGGTGAGAGTAAAGGCATCGGCTATTGCTCTGTAGTGAAGGCAGACAAAAACCTACAACTGCAGATAAAGAGAGAAGTTGAGCAAGTTGAAAGTTCACCAAATGTTGTTCCATTGAAGAAGTCAAATCTCAATGCTTGTTCTGGTTCTACGTCACAAGGGCCTTCATTAGCTTTGTCCTATGCAGGGTCTTTTGAAAAAGATATCACAGCACATGATAGGAATGATGTTGATTCCAAAATAGTACGCTTCTTATGTGCAAATGGTATTCCTTTTAATGTACTGAGGTCACCCTATTGGGAAGAAATGTTATCAGCAATTAGTAAAGAGTTGGGATATAAAAGCCCAACATATGAACAAGCATCAACAATCTTATTACAGAATGAAAGGATCAGAGTTGAGAGGGAACTAGATGACTTCAAACAGAAATGGCCTCATTATGGAGTTTCAATTCTATCAACTGGTTGGACCTTTGACAAGAATCGTCCTTTAATCAATATAATTGCCTCAAATCAATTTGGATCTATGTTCCTGCATGCTATTGACTCCTTGGTGATCGAGAAATCCCATAAGAGCATTTCAGACTGCATACTGGAAACAATTGAGAAGGTGGGTTCTTACAATGTTGTTCAGTTGATTACAGATAATGCTGGAAGCTGCAAAGCTGCATGTGAGGAATTGATGAAAGCATACCCTTACATATTTTGGACCCCTTGTTTGGTCCACACACTTCACATGACCCTTAAAGATACTATAAGAGCACTACCTTGGCTTGAGAAAGCCTATGCAAATGCAAAAGGTATTGTTAAATATATCACTAGCCACTCTCATGCCATTGAAATTTTCCTCAACTACTCGAAGTTGGAAACTTTAAAAGCTGCAATAAATCAGCGTGCTTCTTACCACTACATTTTCAACCTTCTTTTTGATGTAAGAGAAACTTTAGTGGCTGCTGTCTTATCTGATCGATGGGGTGTATGGTCCAATCAGCCTATTCTTGAGGACAAAGTTAAGCTTTCTGGAAATGGCGTCAAAATGGGGGTCTTGTCAGAGAATTTTTGGGAGGCAGTACAGCTGGGTTTATCCATCACAAAACCAATATATAAAATGATGAAGTTTGCTGACCAGGAGGGCCCTCTAATTGGAGAAGTTTGTGAGAGAATGGATAATATGTCAGGAGAAATCAAAGATAATTTGAAGGAACAAGAGGACGTCTATGTGGTATTTATGGAAAAACTACATTCCAGATGGACCAAGAATACTGTTCCACTACAATGTTTAGCATATGCTCTGACCCCAAAATACTATGACGAGGATTTCATGCAAACTCCTGCACCAGGAGGTAGAAAGAGATGCCCTCCAGGTAATCCGTTTTATTATCTTATGAATAGATCTTGTCCGTGGAGAACTTATGAACTATTACATATATGTCCTCATGCTATTTGTAAGGGTTTGTTTTTGTCAGCAGACCAGGATGATGATATTTTTGAAGGGGCCATGGCAGCCATATGTAAAATGCACCCAAATGATGATCAGGCAGACACTGTCCGTGTACAATTTATGTCCTTTGTAGAGAAGAAGGGGAAGTTTTCATCTCCAACTGCGAAAAGGGATGCTCGAAATCCAAAAATCAATGTTCTACAATGGTGGAAGTTTCATGGTGGAGACACAAAGGAGTTGAGAGACATGGCATTCAGAGTACTAGCACAGTCAATCAGTGCCTTATCTGTCGAAAGACCATGGAGCACTTATGGTTTTGTTAAAAATGCTTTAAGAACTCGACTAAATGAAAGCCAAACAGATGATTTGTTGTTTGTACATTCAAACTTAAGATTATTGTCTAGGTTTTTTGTTTACCTTTGGTTCCATTCTTTACGCATGCTGACACGGAATTCATTTCTTCAAAAAATCTTATAAGTGTGCATTTTCTGTGGTTAGGTCTGATCAAAATTACAAGTATGGGCCGCATAGAAAATGGGATGTAAACCCAGAGCTTCTTCTCATGGATGAATCTTCTTTGCAATGGGAAGAAATGCACTCTTTAAGTCTTGAGGATGAAAATTCTTTGCTGAGCCATTCATCTCATTCACATAGTTCTATCCAAGAGCTTTTAAAAATCATTGAAGGCGTTCCCTCAAATAATATTCAAACTACTGATGAAATCCACTTTACTAGTGATATGAATGCATGTGGAGGGAGAGGAGAGAGAGGGGTTCAACCTGCTACTATACAGAAGCTTGATTCGGGAGGCAAGACAAAGAAGTTCTTATGATGTGGTTAGTTTTCCTTTTTTTTTTTTTTTCTTAAATTGGCTTTCATCTTCAACTTTTTGGGATATACCATAGAGAAGTTTCCTCTAAATTTTTAAGTGTATGAAATGAAATTTAAGTATAGTCCCATAACTGTGGTTCAGGGGCCATTATTTTAAAAAGTTCTTTTTTTGAGTTTCATTTTGTTTGTGTTTCCTTGTCATAGTTATATTTTCTTGGATGTATTTAGTTTTTTTCTCGTTTCCGTCTGATAGAATCGAATTCACCGGATCCATAAAAAAAGAATTTCAATGTGTTAGTATTATCAATATTTGTTTTCACAGCTAAAAAAATGGATTATCGGATATTTGTTTTTTTTCTTTTGTTGTTTTTCTTGTTGCTTCTTGTCTGTTACATTGTGTTACGTATATTGAAAGTGATGTCCTAATGATTTGTACTTCACTTCTCTTCATATATTTATTTACTGAGGTGGTGGTGTTGGTGCAGCAGTGCTAATGAGAAACATTGAGATAATTTAATGAAGCGTTCATGAGTGTTTATTGCAGTCATCCCATGTTATTCTATATACTTTTGGTTTGCTACATGAATGATCTTACCTGTTATTCTTCTTCTGTGTTGCACGTGGTGTTAATTCTAACCAAATCCTTTGCTTGAAATTCTGTCAAAGTTACTTTTTACCTACTTTTTTTTTTCTCATTCTTTCATACTAAATATCATTTCATTGCGTTAGAGGTTAGTAACTCCCATTTCTCAGGCTGAATAAACTCACATAACCATGGCTACAAATGTAACATCTGGGATACTACTACTGAATTTTGGTATACTTGCGTATGTTTTTACTGAAGGATTTATAGTTTTAGGAAGAAAAATTTAGCTGAAATAAGGCTCTGTTTGGTGCGGGGATCAAAATGATTATAGTTTAAAAACCAAAATGAATGTTTTAAATTATTTTATATAAATTTTAATGTAAAAAATATTATTTTATTTTACATACTCAATAATTTTTAATAAAAATATTTATTTTATTTCACATCCTAGATCAAAATATTCGAATCGAGTATTTTAGTCTAGGATGTGAAATAAAATTGATATTTTTATTAAAAATTATTAAGTATGTGAAGTAAAATAATATTTATTTTATATTAGAATTTATATAGAATAATTTAAAAATTTATTTATTATTATTATTATTATTTTTTAAATTAGTATCATTTTAGTCTTGATTTTAATCCCTGCACCAAACAGTGAACGAGTTAGAACATTGGCTAGTGTTGTTATAATGGACTATTTGATTATAGGTGGCTTCTCATGTTTGAGAGAGATATTATCAGTCTTTTTGCCAAGGTCACTAGCATGATTGGTTAGTTGACTAGGTCATTCTCTTTGCTAGCGGATCTACTAGTTAAACAATTTGGTTCGCATTGAAGATTATATGGAGAGAGAGACAGGGAGAGGTATGTAAATGTGAGGACTTTCGAGTTAACGCATTAAAGCGAAGGAATAAAAATGACTTGAGATAGATAGGTTCATTACCCGAGATCTCAGCTCGCGCGCCTAGAGAGAGCATTGCTTTATATAAAGTTGAATGTAAAAGAAAATTTCATTTGATTTACCCAGCTAGTTTGCGATTAAGGTTTCTTATGTTATTTGCTCATGGGTTGTGATTTTACAGAAAGGGGGTGGAGGACCACGATTGATTTGGTAAAATATTTTTCTATAGTGTTTTGAATTTATGTTATGATTTTAGGGGATTAGAATTTTAAATATAATGAAATTAAAAAAAAATGTAAGATTTATAATTTTTAATAAATAAGATGTTACATATATAATTGACTCAAAAAATATATGTGCATTTTACATTCAAGGAGGAAAAATAAACTTTTCGGAAAATTACACTCAGGTCCCTAAATTTAGTTTTTAAAATTATAACATTGGGTTCTTAGTTTTTAAAAAATTATCATTTGGGTTTTTTATTATTATTATTAAAAAAATATTAAAATTACCATTATACCCTTACCCCTCCCTCTCTCCACCCGATCTGACTGTCGCGCAGTCGCGTGCTGCCGGCGGCCTTGCACTGCCGCGCGACACCGCTATTTCGGGAGGATAGAGAGAGGGAATCTCCTCCCAATCCTGCAGCCGTGCGATCCTGCGCGGCCATCGGTTGAGTCCCGCGGCTGCTGATGCAGTCAGCGGTCGCGCGGCCGTCGGATCGGGAGAAGATTCCCTCTCTTCTCCCGTTTCGGTGGCCACGTGGTTGTCGAATCGGGTGGAGAGAGGGAGGGGTAAGGATGTAATAGTAATTTTAATATTTTTTTAATAATAAAAAAAATAAAAAAAGGACTCAGATGATAAATTTTTAAAAATTAGGAACCCTAATATTATAATTTTAAAAACGTGAACTTGTGTGATAATAACCTTTAAACTCAGGGACCTGGATGTAATTTGCACTAAACTTTTAATTTATTATACTTTTCAATCAAATTATCATACCAATTTGCAATAAAAAATATTATATATATATA
>JAEMOT010000882.1:14306-43139 GCA_019297695.1 Apostasia ramifera
GGGGGCGCGGTGACGGCGCGGTGGCGGCGCGGCTGCCGGATCTGGAGGAGAGAGGGAGGGTAAGGGTATAATGATAATTTTTATATTTTTTAATAATAAAAAAATAAAAAAGGGACCCAGATGATAATTTTTGAAAACTTAGGGACCCCGAAGATAGAATTTTAAAAACGTGGACCTGTGTGATAATAACCCTTAAACTCAGGGACCTGGGTGAAATTTGCCCTAGAAATTTTATTTTCTAATTTTTATATTTTTACAATAAAATTTTTATTTTGATCTTAGGTTTCTATTAACTTTAATTTTAAGTTTTAATTTCTTAATAAAAATTATAATTCGGTCCTTAATATTTTTTTAACACTATATTTGCTTCTAAAAAATTACATTTTAATTTGTTATTTTTATTTGCCTTTATCTTAATCATAATTCTTTACTACAAAAAATATATTTTAGTTTCTGAAAAATTTGAGACTAAAATACAATTTTATTTTTATACTTACATATAAATATAATAGCTTTAGAAAAAAATTTAAATTTAAATATAAATAATTTGGACCCATTAATAAGAAGGTGAAAATAGGAAGATCAAAATACAATTACATTGAATTTTTCAATTTAACTAATGGGAAGAGAGGTGGGTGGCTGCTTGGCGCTGCTAGCTGCGGCAGCTGGCAGCCCATCAGCCCATCCCCATCTTCTGTTTATTTTTTTAAGCAAAATTACAATTTAGTTTTTTAACTTTTATAGTTTTATAAATACATATATAAATATATATTTTAGATTCAAATTTATTCATTTGGATTCAAATTAATTTGAAATTTTAAATCTCAAATTAAATTTTGGATGTCACAATTCTCCCTATCTTTAAAAACTTTGTCCCTGAAATTTACAAATTTACATAAATAATTTCATGTGTTTCATTATATATTTAAACTGATTTGTAAGGAGGTGAAAAAGTTAAGACTAAAAAGTAATTATTACTATTTTTATGAGTTTTTGAAGTTAAAAAAATACAGATAGGACAAAATATTTTTTCCCATGCTTAAGTCGTACCCTTATATATAGTATAGAAAATTTACAAATTTACATAAATAATTTTATGTGTTTCATTATACATTCAAACTTATTTATAAGGAGGTGAAAAAATTAAGATTAAAATATAATTATTATGTGAGTTTTTAAAGTTAAAAAATTACAGATAAGATAAATTATTTTTTCTCCTATTTAACTAGTACTTTTATATATAGTATAGACCAGTTAGGTGCATGTGCATTGTACTGGTTACAATTTAAGGATTACTTATATTATATTTCAAAAAATATAATAAAATTATTTTTTTATAATATTATTTTGTAACTTACTTTTTGAGATTAATTATAAAATAAATATGAATCAAATTAAATATTTAAAAATAGTTCAACTTTTACTTTTTTAACATTAAAAGATTTCATATAAATAAATATACATTATAAAAATTATATATCAAATATTTGTTTGATGAATTATATGAAATAATAATATGGATCATAAATTTTTTTTCAATAAATTTACTATTAAAATACGATTAAAATATGTATCAAGAAATTACTACTAAAGATTATGCATAACTAACATGAATGAATAAGATTTGAGAATTAGATACAATTAGACTAATAGTCAGTATTATTCGACTCAACTTGATTCAATCAATTTGACTCGATTCAGTTGACTCCACTCAACCCACTTGACTGAATCGACTCGACTCGACTTGATTCGGTCGACTCGACTCGACTCAACTTGATTCGGTCGACTCAACTCACTCAAGTTGACTCGACTCAATTTGACTTAGTCGACTTGACTCAACTCAATCGACTCTACTCAACTCGACTAACTCAACTCGACTAACTCAACTCGATTCACTCAATTTGACTCAAATCGACTTGGTCAACTATGCTCGATTGACTCAATTTGACTCAACTCAGTTCACTCAACTGGACTCAGTTGACTCGACTCGATCAACTCATTCAACTTGACTAAACTTGATTTGGTCGACCCGACTTTACTTAACTTGACTCGGTTAACTCGACTCAACTCAGCCGAGTTGATTATCCCACACAAATGCCATGTCAAATTAGAAATGTTTACCATAAAAAGACTACAAATGTTAAAAGTTAATGTAACGACGATGATCAAAGGATACGAGGACTATAAAAGGATACATAACACGGTCACCATTGAGATATCATATATTCTGATTTAACTAAATTCGAGCGGTCTCACTGGTCTCGATCTCTTTTGAGATATATCCTAGCTCCCTTTAAATTCTTCCTAAAATGCTATAATACATAAATTTAAATATTAAAAATTAATTTTATTTTATAATCAATACAAATTCAAATTTTAAAATTTAATTTTATTTCATATTCTTCAAATATTTTAATAAAAAATTTTAAAAATTAATTTCATTTTAACGTCTATCACGACCATTAATAATAAAATAAATTTATTTAATGTTATAACATTAAGAGGACATTTGATTTAATATTATCTTGATGTTATGTCTTGTTATAAATTTATTTTGTTTGATGACATTTTTAAATAATTTTTTAAAAATTTATAAAATTATCAATCAAAAGTTGATATCTAATTGTCATGATATTTATATAATATGACATAACATCGAGATAATATCGAATTAAACGTCCTCTAAAATATATTATTTTTTTTTTATTCGAAAAAACCACTGGCCCTACAACATCTTAAATGAGATTGAGTGCTCATGGAATGCCAATATTTAAAATGCATTGCATTATCAGCTGACCATTGCCTAGGGATGTTAAAAATATCCGAAACTCGAAACTGGCTCGGAACTCATTCGATTTTTGAATCGATTCGAAATCGGTTCAAAAATTTTGAATCGAATCATGAGCTAAGGATTTTGGCTTGAAGTTCATTTCAAGCCAATTTCGAGTTGGCCCTAGCACGCTCGAAGCATGATTCGATTTCGCTCAAAATTATATGTACAACATAAATAAGATTAATATATAACCAAAAACTACCAAATATTAAGTGGTTCAGAGATTTCACTTCACTTAGCCAAAAACAATCTAGAGATTCAAACGTATATCCACGACATTTACTACTTAATCCCAAATCTCATCGAACAGGCCTAATAATAGTGTTTCTAGTTCCTCCAAAGTCCATGGAGCATGGGGCTAGACCTTGTAATTTTTTTGAAGTTTCCCTTAACATACTTAAAAAGATGTTTGCTGCTATAGCTAGTACAATCTTATTATATATGATCAAAAAGAGATGGGAGTTTGATATTTTTAACACCATCTGCCCTCGTAAACTTAAATCTCCGTGAAAGAGATGGTGTCATAAAACAAAGTAACCGAAAAGAGATGAGAGTTTGATCCACTGCCCTCGAAAACGTCAAATGGCATGATGATCAGTTCTATCAAGCAATAGATCACGAGCAATGCTTTCGAACATGTGCTTACTCACACTTTTACACTGGGAAGACTATCAGAAGAAGGTAGGGGTGGCAAAATGGGTTAGCGGGTCAGGTTCAGGTCGAACCCGAATCCGACCCAACCTAAATAGCTTCAACCCGAACCCGACCCATTTATTAAATGGGTCAAAATCCATGACCCGAACCCGACCCATTAATAAATGGGTCGGGTTGGCGGGTCGACCCGACTCGACCCGTTTATATGGTATTTTATGATAAATGTCCAACCCGAACCCGACCCGACCCAATTATGCCCAACCCGAACCCGACCCGTTTAATAAATGGGTCAAAATTTATGACTCATACTCGAAATTTGTGAGTCGGGTTCGGGTCGGGTTCACGGGTCGGGTCATATATTGCCACCCCTAGAAGAAGCATTACCAATTTGCCGAAGTGCACTGGTAGTATGGTAATAAATGAAGCTCGCATTTTCTCCATGGACGGTGCAATAGTCCTATCCAAATGACATAGCAAAAAAGGCTCATTTTCATTATAGTAAGGTGGGATGTCAAACACGTGGCTTGTTTGTTTGTAAGATTTAAATTTAACAAAGTTAAAATTAAGCTTGAATAAAAATATTTTTTAGTAAAAATTATGAATGATGTGAAATAATATTAGTTATTATGTTGGGATATACGAGGGATGCGATATAAAGCTAGTTATTATGTTAGAATATGTGATAAATGTGAAATAAGTTAGTTATTATTTTAGTGATTTGTGTAAAATGTAAAATAAAATTATTTTTTAATATTAAATATTATGTATGATGCGATATATCTGTTTAAAATAAAATTAAATTAATTTTAAACTGTTAAATAAACAAAAGCTAAATATGAGATACCATTTTTTTTAACAATAATTTGATGAAAAAAGACAATCATCTCACAGACACATTCAATTTAGCCTTAAAAATCCCAAGTGGTAAGCAGAAATTCAGTCAGTTGCTTTTTTTTTTGTTGGCCGCCTTTGAATATTGAGAAATAAAGTGAGTTCGTTATGTTAAAGATTATTTAAGATGTGAAATATAATCTAGTTTTTATATTAGTGTTTGTACAGGACGTGACGTACAATTAATTGTTTAGTTTTTTAAACGAGAAAAAATTCATGCCATGTTAAATTTTGCCTACGTACCACATGCAATTCGTTTGGCAAATGGAAAAAAACCGTAACTAAAAAATTTACTTTATTTACAAAAAGATTAAAAACTATTTTATATCTTATTATATATAAATTCTAATATTAAACAATCACTTTATTTTTACATCCTATATAATTTTCAATAAATTAATTAACTTTATTTCACACCACCCAATATAATTTTTAACATAATCAACTCACTTTATTTCTTATCATATATGTTTTTCAAAAATGCTATAAATATTTTCAAATCATCGTTTTTTTCCTCCAACTAAATTAAAGTCAAAAGGATATACAATTGTGCTTTGAGACGAGTTTAGCACCGATTATAAATAGTACAATCAAATACACAATTATTTACAGCTTGAAATTTAAAATGATCTTTACCAATGACTCCCTATCTACTTGGCATTCAAAGTTTCAAACAAATTATACAAAGTTTTACAATATTTCGTAACACTATTGTTGACCACAAGATAGAAAATACTTAGTAAATAATGTTCAAGATTTTCGATAAAGACATAATTCTTTTATTAGCGTCTCTTAATAGATTTGATGCAGCACATCTTAGACATCGATTTTGCAGACTCCTCAGACCCGACTCTGGGTTGATTTCATTGACAACCTGTGCCTTATTTTATTTTTTACACTTTATTTCATTTTTTGCATTTTATTATGTGCAATTTGGACTTTCTTTTAATAGGTGACATCTACAAGTGGGCCTTAAAAAAAGAGGCACATGTATTTATGTGAAGAGAGAAGGTGAAGTGTGAATTGTATTTTAGGTTTTATTTTGTAATTGAGATTTTTGAGCTTTGATATGGGTTATTTCTTTGAGAGAAAAATTAGGCTATTTCTTTAAAGGCCCAATATCAACACTCTAAGGGTCCAAACACTCAATTAATTAGAAACCTTAAATCTAAATATCTTGATCAAAGAACTTTAATTAACCATGATTTTCTATAAATGAAAATTCAATTAAGGGAGGCTTTTGGAAATTGGAAAATCCTCAATCAAGAATCACGTGGAACAGTGCCAGAGCGCACATCCTTCCTTGCATCCACTCAGTAAGCTTGCCATCGGGCTTCTGCCACTACCAATACTTCTCCAGCTCGCTGTCATCGCCACTTGACTCCAAGTTGTTACCGTCGCACTACTAGCCGCCACTACTGCCATCGCTAGATTGGACTTCTCCCTTTAAGAGAGACCTCTTACTCCAGTTATCTCTCAAAAGCCCTATCTCCTTCCGGTCTCATCCCTCAACTCTTCATGACATTGTGTATCACTTTACTATTTTCATTTAGCTTATTGTTGAAATTTCCTATAAAAAAAAACATATTATTGCAACTATTACACTAATAGAGTACGCATTAGCGTGAGGTTTGCTTCATTGCTTTTTTTCAATTTCTTCATTAGTCCTTTGAGCACAAAGGTTTCCTCCATTTAGGTGCTACTTTGTTATGGATGAATGCTAGTGCTCACTTAATTTGCCATTTCTCAAAATTAATTCGTTGATGAGTTATACATAGAATTGGGCTAGTTTGCCTAATTTTTCTTAATTACTTGTTGAAGCTTGTGCTTGCATAGCATCTACTAGAATGTTTTTTATCAAACTACCATGCATTTAGTTTAGTTTGCATCAAGATTATAGCATATCAAGGTCTTTATGCAAACAAATAATTTTATTTATTTGTTTATTTAAATTAGTTATTGCTCGCAAATTCAACAAAAATTATTTAGAAGAAAATTATATTCAATTCATTAAGATCATGCAAAGTATACTCGTTCGCAGAATTCTTCAGCAAAATTTAGATCACCGGCAGAGTAGAAGCCGTCGGAAAAGACTATGCATACAAATATTCAAAATCAAAAACAAAATATACGCAGAAGAGCTTAAAATCAGTTGCAATGAAAAAAATATTATGGATAATAATAGAAAAATAAAAGTCAATTGAGTGCAAGAAAGATTAGATCTAGATTCACAAACTGTTATATGTAAAAATAGACATTATTGTTCAAAAAAAAATAAGTATTACCAAAATTTGAGATAAATGACAATCTCTCACCGCTTGTGCATCACCACCCCTTCTCCCAAAGTCTTGCAGAATCATTACAGTAAGAAAGTTTTGAATTAAACATGCAAGCAAACTCACATGAAAATCTCAAGAAAGTTTTCATTAAGGTTCAAGCACACTAAATACAAGTTATAGAACCCTTTTATATAGAGCTTTACAATATTACTCTTTTATACATAACTGATGTAGGACTACAACCCATACAAAATAGCAAACAAAGAAGATGAATAGCCCTACTTGTCTGAGTTATACTATTTTCTGTCATTTTCTTTTTGCTGCACTCAAATTTGAAAAAAGTGATGAATTTGTAAAGCATCCTCCTATCTTTCCAGCAAACAAAAAAAGTCAAAATCGGATAAAGTATCAAAAAGTTAATAACTAAAATACTGCAACTGTGCAACTTAAACTGTATATGTAGGAAAAAAGAAATACTAAAATGCTGAACAAAAATACGATAACTAAGCTTGAACAAGATATAAAATATTGAATCAATCTGAAATGATAAGACTGAAGAAGCCATAATAGATCATTCATGAATGAGCTCGTAGCAGGCACAACTACGAATGCGTATTCGGATAGCACGTCGAAAATCTCTAATAGAGGTGGCAGTGTCCACACCACTTTTTGGCCATTCTAGCCTTTTAGCTTTGTATAAAACCTTGCATCTATCTTTGATAAATGAAACCCTAAACCTAACATGGTATTAAAGTCTCCAATGTGGTGCCACCACTCGTATTTCCTTGGCCTACGCATTGCTACAATCTAACCTCTCGTTTATTTGCATTTACATCCACACCACCTTTGTGCTACAAAAGACTTCTTTAACTATGGGCTTCCTACCATGTCGCAAAAAGGTGGCATCACCTAGAGCAACTCCATCGGCATTCTGCACCTTTGACATAAAGTAACTCTGCCAGCATTCGCATGTGGCATGATGTCACTAGTAGCGCAACCTCCCATCACGATGACGTCAAAACATTGTTGCTCCCATGCTACAAGGGACTTTCCCCTTCCTCCTCTAGTTGCTCAATGAGCATCACCTCATCTACATCAGGATCTCATATCCTCTATTAATCAAGTGCCCTAGTTTTACCAGAGGCCTCCAAACTGAGTAAGCCTAAAATGATTATGCTCTATTTACTCTCGAAGGCACTGATATTTGTGAATCAACAAAATACTATTTCATTTACTCTAAAAGGCAATGCAAATCGATGAAACCCCCATTTCATTTACTCACTAAGGCACCAGTAAGCATCAATTGGTAACTATTTATTTTTATCTTCTTCTAACATGCATTTTAATCTTTCTGCTAAATCAACCAAGATAGTGTCATGTGACTAAACCTGCACATTTTTATTTCATTAACTGCTTTTCTCTATATGGCTATTTATAAATCTGATGATTAAATGGTAAAGATTATGCATATTGGCCTTTCGACATGACTAGTTTTCTGCATGATAGAAGTTATTGCAAATATGTTAATGAAACTGTGTTTGTACCTGAACAAAAGAAAGTGAAGGTATAAATGTTTTGAACATCATTTGAATGAATAGCATGTTAACAATTCCAAAACCATTACTTGGATTTACAGCTCTACAGAGCAAAGCATCGACCTGCAATTATCCAATTCATTACAGCAAAAAAATGGAATTATTTACGGCATCTATTCCAGCAATCAAGCCATTCATGTAAATATCAACTTGAGACATATTTTTGTGCTGCTCATCAGAGTGATAAAACTATATGAGTTTATGTTTCTTGAATGTTGGCATTGATCTTCATTATGTCAGCCTTGCATGAGTTTATCTACATATTTGGATCAAATTTATCAGTTTCTCTTGTTGGAATCCTTATTTGAACAGTATTTACTGAGGATAATTTGTAATAACATAGACTTAATCTATTAAGAACCCTAGGATTATTGGAATTACATAAAGGGTGAATTAAGGCTGTTTTGAATTTTGAAGAAAACTGATCTTACATTACTCTAAAAACTAAATTTTGCATGAACCAATATTCATATAGATGTTAAGAGCATTCCTTTCAAATTTTATTTGCATTCTTACCTAAAACAAGCCCGTAGTGACCAAAAGTAGTTGAAAGGTTTAAATTTTGTTTTGGTCTAAACATGGGCATTTAGTTCATAATTTCTTGCATTCATCAATGTCAACCACTTGTTATTTCCAACCATAAGGTCCAATAGGTTTTCATTTAGGACTATCTTATACATTCTCCTCCTTGTCTGCATCAGTAGCTCTCCTTTTGAGAATCTCAAAAAAAACAAAAAAGTCTCTTTATGAGATAGATAACCTCAACTTGACAGTTTTAACCAAGAAGAAACTATAATATTCAAACTAAATCTAAGCTACTTCAAAAATAGTTTAATACAGTTCAAATTAAGTCTAAGGTGCTTAGCCTTTTTGTGTTGTCAAACGCTCAAATCCATTTTAACTATATATTTTGAAGAAGCTTAAACTTAAAATTAAGTTGCTTGGACTGAAAAGGCATCCAAATGATTTTTTGGCTTCAAACAACTTGAAATTTTCAAGCTGTTCATCCTTTTAAGCTTCTCAGAGTGCAAGTCATAGAAAAGGTGACTAGAACTTTAAGCTATTTCAAAATTTTAAGCAGCTTAAAATTTTAAGTAGCTTATGCTTACTTAAAAGTTTAAGCTGTTATCAAATAGGCCTGCTGCTTGAGCCTTGAGTAAGGCACCTTAATCTCCTTAAAGCAACTTAAAGTTTAAGCCACCTGGAAAACTTACAGAAATGAGCACAATTTTAGTTATTTTGGAGCAAACAACCAACTCGCCTTTCGATCAAAGAAGCGCACAGCCCTAGCGTCCTGCATGAAGAACCTTGGCAAAGACATTAACAGATTTTGGATTTAGGGTTCATGGGTCGGCAGAGTTGCTTACACCATGTAGGTTTCTGAAGAAGGAAATAAACCCCTGAGCTTGCCGGGCATCTGGAAGAGAAAAGACGACGATAACCGAGCGATGAGAAAGGAAAATCCACGACAGAGACGAGAGGACGGCAAATACCTAATTTGAGATCGGGCAACAACTTGCTGCTATCCGGTGAGAGCACTTCCTCCATTTTCTCCAGGGGACGGAGAGATGCCCGGAAGGGTGAGGGTTTCGGCTGAGAGGAAGAAACGAATGCGAACAGTAGAATCTTCCTACCTCCTCCAGAAACCCTAGAAATATGCCAGTGGGCAATGCATAAAGCTTCAAAGAATCGACGAAGGAGGTAGGAAAAAAAAACTAACGAGTTTCGTGAGTCGCTATGAGTGACGTAAGTCGTAACGACTTACGGGTTTATAAGTCGTAACGACTTACGTTTTATAAGTCGTAACGACTTATAATCCCGTAAGTCGTAACGACTTATAAACTTATAAGTCGTAATGACTTATAAAAACTGTAAGTCGTAACGACTTAACAAATCGTAAGTCGTAACGACTTATAAAAACCGTAAGTCGTAACGACTTATAAAAACCGTAAGTCGTCACGACTTATAAAAACCGTAAGTCGTCACGACTTATAAAAACCGTAAGTCGTAACGACTTATAAAACCGTAAGTCGTAACGACTTATAAAACCGTAAGTCGTAACGACTTATAAAACCGTAAGTCGTAACGACTTATAAAAACCGTAAGTCGTAACGACTTAAAAAACCGTAAGTCGTAACGACTTATAAAAAATATAAGTCGTAACGACTTATAAAAATATAAGTCGTAACGACTTATAGTTTTATAAGTCGTTACGACTTACGGGATATAAGTCGTTACGACTTACGGGATATAAGTCGTTACGACTTACGGGATATAAGTCGTTACGACTTACGGGATTATAAGTCGTTACGACTTATAAAACGTAAGTCGTTACGACTTATAAACCCGTAAGTCGTTACGACTTACGTCACTCATAGCGACTCACGAAACTCGTTAGTTTTTTTTCCTACCTCCTTCGTCGATTCTTTGAAGCTTTATGCATTGCCCACTGGCATATTTCTAGGGTTTCTGGAGGAGGTAGGAAGATTCTACTGTTCGCATTCGTTTCTTCCTCTCAGCCGAAACCCTCACCCTTCCGGGCATCTCTCCGTCCCCTGGAGAAAATGGAGGAAGTGCTCTCACCGGATAGCAGCAAGTTGTTGCCCGATCTCAAATTAGGTATTTGCCGTCCTCTCGTCTCTGTCGTGGATTTTCTGTCGTCTTTTCTCTTCCAGATGCCCGGCAAGCTCAGGGGTTTATTTCCTTCTTCAGAAACCTACATGGTGTAAGCAACTCTGCTGACCCATAAACCCTAAATCCAAAATCTGTTAATGTCTTTGCCAAGGTTCTTCATGCAGGACGCTAGGCTGTGCGCTTCTTTGATCGAAAGGTGAGTTGGTTGTTTGCTCCAAAATAACTAAAATTGTGCTCATTTCTGTAAGTTTTCCAGGTGGCTTAAACTTTGCTTTAAGGAGATTAAGGTGCCTTACGCATGCATTGTCCAATCACCACAAGCACTAATACATAACTATAGAATAGATTGCATTTAAACAAAATGGATACCCCAGTGCATAAAATCAATGCACTACCCATGCAAAGGGCAAGCTGGAAGCCTAAGGTGGTAGACAACATAAACACAGCTCTTTTACATAGAATATGACAAAAGAAAGACATGCAATATCTCAATTTTTTGCTTTCAAATATGAATCCAAATGCATTTTTTTAGTCAATTCAAAAAATATGCAAGCATTTTATATTTGGAAAACATGACATGCCCTAACGATAAACATTTTATGTTAGCTGAAAATTTTATCACAAACATAACTGATTATATGTGGCTAACTGTAAAGCGAAAATTTTCTAAGCATCCTAAATGACAATGGTTAACAAAACTTGTATACCCACCACAATCCAATGTGTTATTTTATCAAAGCAACCGATTGACAAAGTTGGGTCCCAACAGCCAGGCTTCTTTTGAGAAGTAAAACAAGTGTTCGCAATAAGAAATAAAAAATAAAAGTTTCTCTCTAGACTCAAGAAATAATCTCTTTGATAAACACTGGTATAAAAGAAAAATAAAGGCAACGAGCTAAATAGACAAACATGCAAGAGTGAAATCTAATATATAGACTAATCAATGATAAAACATAAAATTATTGTCAGAAGAGAAACCTAGAGGGCTATTAATGAGGTTACATGATTACCAACTATGATGGAAAACCAAACATAGAGGCTTTGTATGAGCTTTCATCCTATATTCAATTTCTAATCTGAAATTCTTGATGATACATGTGATCATAGGTTTATCCTCTTGTTCATTGAAATGCGAGGGAAGAGAGAGAAAGAGAGAGAGACAGAGAGAGGTTAGTTGATGCATCATATGCCTTTATACTTGCACAAAAACATAATGAATTGAGCCAATTTATTATAGGTGCCTTAACTAAAAAACAAATCATGGGTGCCTTACTCATATTTCAACTAAGACAATGTTGCCTTAACAGATATTCATTATTAGGCTGATAAACTGTCAAATTAAAGTACACCATATCTGGTAAACTGCTTAACCAGCTAAGGATTCAAGACCAAGTGTTTGCTTCATCATATTATGTATGAATTGTGATTGTTAGATAGGAAACAATGAAGTAGCATATAGCAAAACACAGGACAGTTGGAGTCTGCCTAAACTAATTAAATATTACAAGAGTAGCTGACAACACAAAACTACTGACTATTTCATTTCTAATATTCATATTTTAGTACATGAAACAAAAAACACAGGTTAACACAGGGTTAACATCGAGGTCATTCAAAAGCCAACAACAAAAAGGCAGACCCTCAGACATGCAATAAAAAACTAGGATTATTACTCCATTTGAAGTTTCATATTTCTTCTACAAGAAATCCATGAATTACTTAAAAATAGCTAAACAAGATTTGTGATCTTCACATGTAAAGAAAAGCGAGTTCTTTTAAACAGTAACCATCAAAGTAGTAGAACTTGAAAAATTTTGTTTGTATTTTTTAACTTGGTTGGTACAATTATGGAGTAATCTGGAGTTTGAAAAAACACATCATGTATTTCATTTTCACACTTTCAAAAGAATTCATTTCAATCCCAACGTGATTCTCATACATCACATGCAGATACTTAAGGCACAGATCTCCTAGAATGACTACCAATAAAGATTAACTAAGTTGCAATTTTTTCATAAACTAAAATTACATGACAAATGAATTGTCCTGTAGCCTAATTGGCTATGGTTTATAAGGCTATAGCTTCAAATAAGTCCAGGCTTAGAAAGAATGCGTAATGTAGTCTTTTGTGCATTTTAAGCCTCTTCATATGCTCCTACACCAATATGTTGGGCTCTATTCTTCCAAACAAGAACTTCGTGATTTAAAATAAGATATATTCATGCACGAAAGAAATTTAAAAGAGGCTTCCCATAAATGTTGAATAAGGTACTTTTCATGGACTTATGCACATACCATTCAATTTAGAATTACTTTCAAGCCCCAACAATAGTGAAGAAGTGTCCAATGTACCACCTAAATGAATTAACAAAAGCAAGGTGGAAAAATAAGTTGAAAAAGCACCAAAGGTAAAGAAAACAACAAGGCCATCTAACGAATCAAATCTCCAAGATAATGCACGAAAAAAAAGCAGACATACATGGCAGCTAGAGTGTGATACATAATATATTACATGGTTACCACAAATAATTAAAAGTTAGTAGTGACATTAAGGTCAAAATCAATTTCCAAAAATATGGGTATTAACAAGCGATAACGGCCGATGAGAATAACTGATCATAATCATAAAGGTGCAACCAATAAAAAATTCTGAGCATGTTCAGTACTCAGACACTGTAGCATCAATTTGAAATGAAAGAAGAGCATTAAGTCAGCACATAATTGGGATGCAACTCATAAAACTAACACCACAAGAAATTTATTTTTTACGACAAATTTTCTGCAACGGAACGCTAATTTGTCGCAAATAGTGGGCGGAGAATTATTATCGTTGTTTTAAGGTAGTTACACCCATCACCCCCACTCGCGCGATCCACTCCTCTGCTTCTGCGACGCGATCCTCTCCTCTGCTTCTGCGATGCTTCAATCTGGCTCCTGCTTTCATCGCCTTTGCATTGCTATATGACTTTGATCTTTGTCGTCGGGCTGCCGTTCGCTCCAATATCTCCCTCATTTCACCGCATCTTCTCAGCTCGTCGGATCGCTCAACTCTCCTCTTCTTCACTGCTGCTTGCGCTTTTCTCTTTCTCGCTGCACTGTAAGCCAATTTTTTAAGCTGTTTAGTGCCATCTCTCCTCCTTCGTTGATTGCGTCGTTGCTGTCCCACTTTCTCATCTCTGTTTGCTCGATCTTATGCAAGCCTTGTCCGCCCAAGCTGCTATGACCCTCGCTCTGCTGATGCTGACGGACAACCTAGAAACCCTAGTATCAGTGCTTCCCTAATCTTTTGGTAAGCTTTGCATCTTATGCATTTGGACTATTTAAAAAGCTGGTGATTCTAATTTATATTCATGAGCTATGGCTTGTTCTGGATCGAGTATCATCCTAATTTTTTAGTTGGTGCTCCATTCAGATCTTGATTTGGTTTCTTATGGAATTTTCTAATATATTCATTGCTACGTTTTAAAGTCTCATGAAATTCATTATTTTACAAACTTTTTTTGTTTTATTTGAAAATTTTATATTTATAAGTTTGGTATTTGCTGTTTCATGCTTGCCTTTCTAGCATCTTATTGCTATTTTAATTTTATTCTTGTAGATTATATGCAAACATGGCAGTTTTACCTGTATATACTTGGTGTATATTTTTACTTTAGTTTACTTATTTGTTGTAGCTTTTGATTTTATTGTGATAATGTATAATGCATAAACTTATTGACATATAGAATTGTGTATAAGATGTAGGATCCTAAAATCATTCATTCTTAGCATTCAAAATAGCAAAGCCATAATTAAAAACTAGTTGAGGTTAGCTACGTAGATATATTTTCTTCATTTATCTACAAAATAATAATATTTGTAAGAACAAGCAAGTCAAGGTCACGTTTGATGAAAATATTTCAAATGAGAGGTTTGATTAGGTTTTGCCTCATCAAAAATTAATTCATGAATAATGACATTTTTTATTTTGTTGTATTCGAGAAATGCTAAAGTACGATGATGAAATTATTCCTGCAGAGATATGTGTGATTCACGGGGTTGGATGTATGAAAGAAAGACGAATGATGGTAGACTGAGTGACATTTTTGTTGAAGGGGTTGAAAAATTTTTAGATGATGCTTATTTATCAGCAAATCTTTCGAAATCTGGAGACAAGATAAAGTGTCCATGTTACCAGTGTAGCAATAGAAAATTTCTAACAAGATAGGATGTCAAGTTGCATTTGTGGCGTAGAGGTTTCATTCCAGGTTATTATCGTTGGACTGCTCATGGAGAATCATATACAATAATTGAAAAATTAGTCAGAAAACAATTTGAAACTCAACCGACTGTGGACATGAACGGTTTAAGTCATCGCATAATAAGCAAAGAAAGGTGACCTACAAGGTTCTACGCTATCTTCCGATAACTCCCAGGTTACAAAGACTTTATTTGTCAAGATTTACAGCTGAACATATGACATGGCATGCCAAATTGGGAGATCCTGAACAGATTGTGCACCCAGGAGATAGTGAAGCTTGGAAGCACTTTGATATGGTTTATAAAAATTTTGCATGTGAACCGAGAAATGTGAGATTGGGTTTATGCACTGATGGCTTCAATCCTTTTGGGAGTTCAACAGTCCCATACTCTTGTTGGTCTGTATTTGTGACGGTATACAATTTACCACCTTCAATGTGCATGAAAGAACCTTTTATTTTCTTATCATTGATCATACCGGGTCCAACTAATCCTGGAAAAAGTTTAGATCTATTTATGCGCCCGCTTATCAATGAACTGAAAGTGTTATGGGTGGATGGTGCAGTAACTTGGGATATTTATAGGAAGCAGAACTTTACAATGCGAGCAGCTTTGTTATGGACAATTAGTGACTTTCCTGCGTATGGTATGCTTTCGGGTTGAAGCACTCATGGACGATTGTCATGTCCATATTGCATGGAAAAGTCTAAAGCTTTTGTCCTACAAAATGGAGGAAAAGTATCTTTTTTTTATTGTAGTCGAATGTTTTTACCACACGGGCACCCATATCGAAAACAAAATGATAAGTTTTATAAGGGTAGAGTTGAATTAGACTCTCCTCCACCGCGTCTCTCTGGCGATGAGTTATTTGCTCGTGTGGAAAAATTACCTGTCATTTCATGTGGAAAAAATATATACAAGATTAATGGATTTGATAAAACACACAACTGGATAAGACGCAGTATCTTTTGGGAACTTCCATATTGGCCAAATTTATTAATACGCCACAATTTAGATGTTATGCATGTCGAGAAAAATGTGTTTGATAATGTTTTTAATACTGTAATGGACATTAAGGGCAAAACAAAAGACAATGTGAAGGCCAAAGTAGACTTAAAATTATATTGCAAGAGGCAAGAATTAGAGTTAAGAGAGTTGAATGGAAAGGTGCTCAAACCAGCAGCTGTGTATGCTCTTACAAAAGATAAGATTAAGTTAGTTTGCCAATGGGTGAAACAACTTAAATTGTCAGACGGATATGCTTCAAATATTAGTCGATGTGTTAATCTTGTTGGTTGCAAATTTTATGGTATGAAGAGTCATGATTGTCATATTTTTATGCAACGTTTACTCCCTATTGCATTTCGAGAACTACTTCCATCAATTGTGTGGGGTGCAATAATTGAGCTATCATTTTATGTTCCACAACTTTTCGACATGGTGATTTGATTCAACAAGAGACAAACATTGTTAAGACCCTATGTAAGCTTGAGAAAATATTTCCACCAATTTTTTTTGATTCTATGGAGCACTTAAGTATTCATTTGGCCTATGAGGCACATGTTGGAGGACCTGTACAGTACAGGTGGATGTACCCTTTTGAGAGATATATGTTTGACTTAAAGAAGATGATACATAATAAGGCTCGTGTTGAAGGTTCCATTTGTGAAGCTTATATAATAAGAGAAGTATCTACATTTGTTTCTTATTACTTTGAACCAAAAATTTCACGGAAATTGACTCGGGTACCTCGCAATGATGAAGGGGATGATTGTACGAAAGGTCGTCTCTCTATTTTTATTCAAGGACGCCCATTTGGGTCAATTGGTAAAGTTGAGTATTGTACAGATGCTGATCAAAGAGCAGCGCATCTTTATGTTCTTCTCAATTGCGCAGAAGTCAGTCCCTATGTACAGTAAGTTTAACAAAACATGTATTTGCATTAATTTAATATGACAATTAATTTTATACTATTGCCATATTAAGAATTGAATTTATATGTAGGAGATATGATGATGAAGTTCACCAACATAATCCCTCTATAAGTGATGCTCAGCTCGAGAAACAGAGAGATATTGAATTCATCAATTGGTTTAAGGAATTGGTACATATCACTTGTAGCACTTTTTTTTATTGATGCTAAGTAACATAATATTTGATTTCTTAATAGGCTAATAATTGCTCAAATAATTTGGATCCAAGATTAGTCCAGTTAGCCCAAGGACCGTCACGCTCAGTGCAACACTATCATGACTATTTTATCAATGGATTCAGATTTCATACGTACAATTATGGCCAGAATAAGAAAACAATGAACAGTGGAATATGCATTAAAAGTAGTAGCTACAATGATTATGAGCGTGATTATTATGGTATGCTCATTGATATAATGGAGTTTGAATATTTTGGTCGTGGAAATAATATGGTACTTTTTAAGTGCGAATGGTATGACACTGAAAGGGGAACTAAAATAGATCCACACTACGGTCTAGTGGATGTTAACTTCAAATCTCGACTTATTGTGAATGAACCATTTATACTAGCTCAGCAAGCTACACAGGTATACTATACTATTTACCCAAGTTGTAATAAAGATAAGAGTAGTTGGTGGGCTGTATGCAAGACTAAATAAAAAATCATCGATGATGATCGAACCATTATCGAAGATGAAAATGTGCTGTTAACAATGCGTTACAAGAGGATGATGGAACATATCCTATTCCTATTCTTTCAATGCCAGATTTCAATGATATAACTATGCTTAGATGAAATGACCCCTCAGAGGAGGTAGAAAAAACAGAGTTGCAGTATATTGGAAAGAGTAATCGAAAGAGAGCCTTGTTGATGGATTTTGTTGAAGAAGAATCAATAGATGTTCAAAATATTGAAGAAGAGACTGAATCATCTTATGATAGCGGCATGAGCATTTATGGAACAAAAGATGATAATGATAAGAAATAAATCACTTAATAGAGCCTTCAATGTGATAGATGGAGTCTCTGTCTGGGAATGGTTTGGTACTGCATTTGCTGAAGGAGCTGAAGCTTCCGAATGGTGTATAATATAAATGATATGATGCAACTTTACTGTTTAAATGTGCTCGACTATTGTTAGTCGGAGGAAATATGCTGCAATTCATCATATTCATGCAGGTAAATACTGATGGTTGAAATGTAAGTGCTTTTGTTTACATCATCTTTTCTTGCACTAAATTGCCTCATTGTGGGTATCATTTTGATTGCAGTCTGAAGTTAACTTTTTATGAAGGCTTTCACATCCTGACCTCGCCAAGCTTTTAGGCTATTGCTGGGAAGAGAAGGATCTTCTCCTTGTCTATGAGTTCATGCCAAAAGGAAGCTTGGAGAATCACCTTTTTCGAAGTGAGTATCCGATAGCAACTAATCCTTTCTTCAAATAAGGTAGATTAAGAAACCACAAATATTTAGAATGTTAAGTTGTCGTGTGGGGAGTTGAAAGCTTATTACAGGTAGGTAGTTGCAGAATACTGATTCCTAGCATTTTACTTCTATGCCAATATTTATTTAATTATGTCATCCTTTAATTGATGACTTTGTTTGCTCATGATTTTTTTGTTGTCATTAATGTCATGGATTACTTTTTTGTTCCTAAATATGGCCAACAGAACCAATATTCCGTTTGCTCATTGGCCAACATTATTTATTAACGTCATGGATGATTTGTCAAATTAGAATAATGAGTTTTTTTGTGATGATCATTGGAATGAGACAAAGCTTCTACATTATTTTGGTATAGCTCTTGCTAAAAGTTACCACGCACAACATCAGAGATAATCTTCCTTTTCTTATCTGAGATTAGTGAGTTTCTATTCCCTTCCACATTCTGATGCTTATTCTGAATAATGGGGAATATTGCTTTGTGGTATCTAAAAATTGGAAATTTCATTGTTGTTTGCTTCTCGTTGTTGTCCTGTGGTTTTTGTTAGATTTTTCGTTTGATCTATTTGAGTGCTTTTAGTTTGTCATGGCGACTAAGGAATAGGAGAATTCATGGTAGAGAGTGAAATTTTATGAGTGCGCTGTTCCTTCTTCCTATATTGGCTTTTCTGTTACAGTTGCATTGGGTGTTAGACCTTCCATTCTGTTTGAAAAGTTCGTTGTAAAATAACGGTCGGTAATCACTTCCGATATGCTAATCTCCTAACTGTCCCAGAGAGTATGAGCATTGTCAGTTTTAAAGCTGTTTTCATTATTTTAATTCTAGTATATTTATGCATGCAGAAATCCACAGCATTTTGTTTCTGATGCAAAGTCTATAGATTTCTTCAACAAATCGTAAAATGCTCATTGGCTCTGGCTTTTGCAGCATTTCTTATCATACGAAGCCTTTTTATTAGTTTCTTCCATTTTTCTTAAAGTGCTTAAAGTGAATATTGTCTGTGGTAACTAATTAATTAATGACATGTCTGTAGTTCTGTTCTAACCTTGCCCACTAGTATAAGGCATTATTATTTTATTATTGTGAATTTCACTTTAACCTTGCTTGTTGAATTGAATATTCATGAGGATTTAACTGATTTATATGTCGAAAAGTGGTTGACAAGCTTGATGAAGCAATGAACTTTCTCTGCTAAACTCTCAGGAATTACATTCTCTTCAAATTTAAAGATAATTTTCTTATTACTGGCTTGTTGGATAATTTTTTACTTATTTTAATTTGACCCTATGGTTTTCTTGCTTTTCAAGTAGGACTAAAAATAAAAGACTTTGAGGTAAATACAAAATAACTAGAGGAGGTAGCACTGCTCAAAATAGGAGAGAAGCATCTTCTTTTGAGAGTTCACATCGTCATGCTCAGTCTTGTGAGATAGCGAAACAACAAACCAAAAAGGGCCCTTGGACTAGGGGCTCCAACAAAGGCATGCGTGTGCCTTCTAGCCTGTCAAAGCGGCCAATACTCATTCCGAATGTTGAAAGAACTTTGTAAGTATGGTTTGAGTTTATTAACTTACACACACATATATGTATGAATAAAAATGTTATGTTGTTAACTCATATAACATAGGTGGAGTGATTTGAGGGCCACTTCAGATGTTGTGGCCATTTTCAAGGCTCACTTTGATGGAGTTTGGGAGAAATGGAAAGACGTACCTCAAAAAAATCTGGATGAATTATTTACATTATTCTCAGTAAATAAATTTTTTTATAATAGCTTCAATATTTGCTTCAATTAGTCATATATATATTTTTTATTTGACATGATTTGACACAGGAGAGGTGGGCCTGGAGAGACGATCATCATGATGCTATCCACCAAATTTGGACTTCTGTTGCTAAGTCAAGGTTTAGAGATATGCTTTTCCGTACTTGTGAGGAGGCTAAGGCTCAATGTAAGACTGAAAACATTGTAGATGCGGTCGATAGCTCTCCTGAATGGATTAGTGCTGATATATGGCGACAACTTGTGGCTATTTGGGCAAAAGATAAGTGGCGTAATAAGTCTGAGAAGGGCAAAGTAAATCGTGGGACTGAATTTGAGGGATCAATAGTTAGACATACTGCAAGTTCGATCTCTTTTCTATGGCACGAGGAACTTTTGGTAATAATTAATATTATTGCTATTATTTGTTGCACTTTAAAAATTATTTAAAATGTTGAAAGTGAATAAACCAAATTTTTTATGTATATTAATTTTTTATAGGCAGGGGATCTGAAAAGAAAACTTACTCATCTCGAGCTTTTTTATCGTACTCATAAGCGCTCTAAAGGCAAGGGTGACTTTGTTGACAAGAGATCATGCGTTGCACATGTAAATACTAATTTTTTTTCTTTTTTTTTGCTTATGTGTATTAGTTTCAGCTATGTTTTTTTAATTTTAGATTTCAGTTAATTTATCTGAAATGATATCAAGTTTGTAGCTAGTCTTCTATATTTGCTGTTATTTTACTGAGTTGAATCACTTCCTCCACTTTTTTTCCACTCTTAATTCTACTGTGGTTAATTGTCATCCCATCCAATTCATTTTGTTTTACTGATTGGCAGTAGTTCTCTTTAAATTATTGTCCATTGTTGAATTGAAGTGATTATTGTTCCAATTTTACGGTTTTCCCCATGTCTTCACTTTATAGTACCTGAAGTGAATTCTTGCTTGAGTGAGTGAGTTTGCTACCACTGTTTGAAGAACTAAATCTATGATACTCAAGTTTAGATAGTCGAGTGTTCTTTATTGGTTCCTATTTCTTCTCACTAATTCGTTATTGATTTTAATTTTGCTGTCATTGATTGAACTCCTAATTTTATTATTGTGCAGGATAGGTATCAAAAAAGCAATTTCTCGGCAAGGCTCTGATTCATCTACACAACAAGAGTCATTCGATGCTGACGCATGGCGTGAGGCTACTGGAGAGCCATCAAGAGGCACAATGTATGGTTTCTCAATCTATAAACTTATTTCTTCAATTATGCCTCAATATGCATCTCAGCGTCATATTGGGGCATCAAAATATTGTTCAATGATTGAAGAGGAGGTACAACGACGCGTTGAGATAGCTTGTTTGGATCTTAAAGCGACAGTTAATGCACAGCATGAGCAACAAGACAAAATTATGGCAGAGTTGAGGGAGATGAGGGAGCTCCTACGTCAAGCATATGAATCTAGAGCAACGGTGGTAGAAGGCGATAATTCGTCAAGTGGTTGGGGATCTAGTACCAACGGAGGAGATCAAAACAAGAGGGATTGTAGCTCATCACATTAGTTAGCTATTTCGAGTTATGTCGTTTCAAATGTAAATCTGATTGATACATTTATGGTTAAATCTTAGTTTTTTTAATATTTGATTTTTTTGGCTTAAAAATGCATTTGGCTGCATTGGGTCCACTTCTTTTGTTTGTTATTGATGCCATGGCAAAAAGCTTGTGCGTCTGTACGCTATCGCAGAAGCTTGGAGGCATTTGGCAATGAGGCCGTCAGCGGAAGCAATCTGTGATGGCTGCGACGCTGCAGTCGCCGTCGCAGGAAGCAGCTTGGAGGCATTTGGCAATGAGGTTGTCAGCGGAAGCAATCTGCGATGGCGACTGCGACTGCACTGTCGCGTCGCAGGAAGGCAGCTTCCTGCGACGGCTACTGCAGCGTCGCAGCCATCGCGCGACGGAGACTGCACCGTCGCAGGAAGCTTCCTGCAGTGACGGCGACTGCACCGTCGTAGCCATCGTAGATTGCTTCCGCGACGAGCAACGATGGCTGTCGCAGAAGGCTTCTGCGACCGTATTAACCGTCGTAGATACCATCTGCGATGATGGTATCTGCGACAGTGTTAGCGACGGCACACAGCCGTCGCAAAATGTTTTTTGCGACTGTCTTCAATGGATCTGCGATGGATTTTGCTGTCGTAGAAGCTACATTTTTTTGTAGTGAATTATAAGTAATCAAAAAGAGATGGTATTTAACGGAGATTTACCCTGTTTGGCGCGAGGACCAAAACAGGACCAAAATAGTACTAGTTTAAAAAATAATAATAATAATAAATATATTTTGGTACTGTTTTGGTCCTGTTTTGGTCCTCATGCCAAACAGGGCCTTAAGGTTTATTTTTCTGAGGTTATTTTTCAAGGTTTATTTACTATACTTAACCAATAAAGAGATGCAACTCATAAGAAGATTTATGTTTTATTTTTCTCAAGGTATAGGAATCAAATCCTCTTGAATACATAATATTTTTATATTTTTTTTACAGTTACGAGCCGATTCGAATCATGATTAGAGCCGGCTCGAATCATATTTCATTTCGATTTCGGACTGATTTCGAGCTGAGCCGAGCTTGAAATTTTTGATTTTGAGTTGATTTCAACTCGCTCGAAATCGGTCTGATAACCGCCCTACCATTGCCAAGTTTTGCAGTGGTACCCCTTAATTGTGTTGTGTGCTACCCTTTACTAAAAATTACATAAAAATAAAATATAAAATCTGGACATTTATGTTAAGGAGATATTTAATTTAATATTATTTAAATATTAATATTATAAATTTTGAGTTATTATAATTTATTAAACTCAATTTTATTATGTAAAAAGATAATAATAAAAAAATAATCAACTATCACTCCTTCTGTTATAATTAGAATGGCACTAGATACTGTTTTATAATAATTATCTTATAAATTTTTATAATATTATTTAAATTATATAGAATAACACTATAATAATAACAGTCAACCAAAGGCAGTGGATGAGATTTTTAATTAAGTTTGCAATTAAAGTAAATCATCAGTATGATTTTCAATTCCAATTTTATTCTTAATTATTGCAAGAGCTGGACAAAAAATTAGAAGTTTTTTTATACTTTAAAAAAAATCAGAAGTTAATTGGATTATTAGACATTGACAATTTTTAATTTTAAAATAAAACTTATTTATCACCAAATGACTAAGCTCAAGTTATATGTAATTATTATTTGGTTTATTGTAAATTTATATTTATATTTTTTTATCAAATTAGTTTGTATTATTTTTTAGTCAACCGCTTCAAACCCCAAATCAACTTAGGAGATTCTGGATTGTAAAAAAAATCAGAAATTTTGAGTGATTTGGAGCGTTTTGAGTATTTTTATACGCCCTGAATGCAAATAATATTAAAATAAAAATTTTAAATACATAAAGTTATATATTTTTAAGGGTATTTAACAAATGTAACACGAAATTGTAAATATTATACTTTCTTAAAAAATTTATATTATCTATAGATTTAATTTTATAAAAATTGTGGCTTACAATATTTAAAAGTTTGAGAGACATGAAAGGGTATAAAAAATGTAGGAAAATTTACATCCAAGCTTTTAGATTAAAAGAATATTATAAATTAATTTCAATTTATTAAAAAAACTTAATTTAAGCTTTTGAGGTTATAAAATTATTATAATTTGACTTTGATTAAAATATAATTATTAAGTTTTAAGTTTATTTTGAATCATTAATTTTCAAAATAAAAATATCTTAATTTTTAAAAAGAAGATAGTAAAAATAAGAAAAATTAAATTATATATATATTTTTAAATTGTTTAATATCTTAAATTTTTAGTGAGAAGGGAGTACGGAGGATGAAAATAATTTGAATTCGATAAAAAATGATAAAAATTATATTTTTTATTAAAAAATGTTGGCTAAAAGAGGAAAGATTTAGAGAGAGGGATGTGGAACTGCGGTATTATTGTATTCTGGGATTAAAATTAAGTTTTTTTTAAAATATGTGAATAATTTACAACATTTGTTTGACGTCATGGCTGATGCAATTTACCCTTAATTGTATTTAAAAAAAGTATTAAAGAACCCCGATCGAGATTGTTCTAACTTCCAAGCCCGCGATCTGGATCAAAACCTGAACGGAGAATCGCCATGGATTCAATTTTCGTGGTAGCCGAAGAGCGGGTTCCGCTCCTGGAAAATCGCCAGCCACAGCATGGCGGCGGCAGCGGCGGCGGCCTTACGGCTCCGGCAATGGTTGGCGAGATACTCCCCGAGCACCAGCAATTTACTCCTCCTCAACCCTTCAACTTCGTTGACCACCCGGTAAAGGCCGGGAGCTCCGATCCAGACCAGCGCCTCGCCTCCCTCGACATTTTCCGCGGCTTGACTGTAGCGGTAATCTCGGAGAACGGTGATACTGCTCGCAGTGTTCTCTGCCGTCTAAGTCGAATTCGTTGTTTCTCTGCAGCTTATGATTCTGGTGGATGACGCCGGTGGCGCATTTCCGGCGATTAACCATGCGCCATGGTTCGGCGTGACGCTTGCCGATTTTGTGATGCCGTTTTTCTTGTTCGGAGTAGGTGTATCAATCGCACTCGTCTGCAGGGTATGTAGTAGAGTCGCAGATGATTTTCTTGATCTTCATTAAACCTTTACTTATGTACACTGCTACCTTTCTATTCCTAGTTAACTGATTTTTCAAGTCAGCGAGTTGTTATTTATTTCTTTTTGCTCTGTTGGAATTCATCCTAAATCTTTTGAGCAAGGAACAGGATATGTTTTTTATGTTAAGTTGGTGTACTATGCAAACCATTCAACTGAAAAGGCTAGAGTTTGAAGCTGAGTATTGCTTAATCTAGTATATTGAAATAACTCTAGTCTCTATCTTGGTTTCAAGAAATAAATTGGAGATTGTCTGCTGATTTTTTGGTTGCTCTTGGACATTCCGATCAAGTACCTCCCTCTATGAAGCTTTATGTGCTGAATGTCTTCATCTTCTTATTTTTTTAGTCTTTTTAATTCATCATTCAACCGTTTTCTTCTTGTAATTGAGGATCAGCTTACTTCTTATATTATGTTTTGGAGATTCTACAATTTTATCATCATCGTTATCTTCCTGATACCATCAATAGCCTTATTCATAATTATGAATCCTTCATTGCCTATGGTCTCTCTTCACTTTCTGATTTCTTACTGGATTTGTGATGTATGCAGAAAGCTACAAATAAACTAGCTACAACAAGAAAAGTTATCTTGCGAACAGTCAAACTTTTTTGCTGGGGTGTCTTGCTACAAGGTTATTTCTATAATCCATGCACCATTTTATGCTACCTTTTAGATGAGTTATACCTTCCAACTCTCATTGACTAACATACTGGGATAGTGCCCTCAATATTGATTTAAGGTGGATACTTTCATGGCCTGGGTAACTTGACATATGGTGTTGACATAGACCGTGCTCGTTGGCTTGGTGTGCTACAGGTAATAAAGTCTTGTAATAAAACTTTGTTTTGTTATTGAAACTTTTGTTGTTCTGTTTTATTTTGCGGTTATGTTTTAAGAAATTATTTTATACTATTTTTTGATGTTGGTCTGGCTTCTATTCCAGTATCAGTATTCATACAAAATCCATACTAGGTTAAAATAGGAAGTCTCTAGGCTTTTTACATGTTTTTCTAGGATAGCTCTTGCCAATACCAAATTGAATGTTGTGAGGTCCTTTTTTTTTTAAATAATTTAACACATAGTTAGACACCTTTCTCTTCCCTTACCACTAGCTTTTAGTTTAACCGCTCTTACAAATGTATTTTGGGGAAATATTTTGATGCTGAAGGAAATAAGGGACATTATGGAACTTTCTCCGTGCTTCAAATTTACTTTATGCATTACTTTGAGGGACTACAAGGGGGAGTTGGCGAACCAATGTACCATATCCTGTTGTATGACTAATTTGCAAAATATTGTCACACTTCCTTTCTTTAAGATATGCACTCTAAATGCATTTTCAAGTGAATACTTAAAAATTAAGGCAATGCTATTCTGATGTATTGTTGCTAAAGTTTATCCTTTTTGAAATTTGAGATGAAGATCTGCGAATGTTTGTCTAACATATAAAGAACTTATAATCTTAAATGAACTTGTGTTCTTGATACTTTTTGAATTCAAGTAAGCCTTTTCAACTTTTTGCTGGAATGAACAAGTATAAGTTTTAAGGAAATTTTCATTACCATAGGAAAACATCATTTAATTATTGTGGAGCATGGGCGCCACTAACTAGAGGCTTGTATCATTTAGTGAATATAGGAGGAATGAATTATTATTGATCTAATAAATACCAAAAAACCTTAGATTTTGTTCCTTAGGATGTGCTCATGCAAAAGCTAAATGCATACGTAGCATAGTTTAAAATAACATATTATAAGAAAAGCAGGTTCCCTTGTTTATACTCATACAAATTCTACTTGGCTATGATAATCCAAGTCTTCCAAGCCATCAAAGATGGGCTAACCTCTTTAAAATAAATCATTCTTCAAGCTAACTTGTTTACTTAGTTTCTTGCAAAACTAGGAAACTAAGTAATTACCCAAGAGTGAATAAATGGATAAGTACTACTATATCTCTTGAAATAGTGATGACTTGTACTATTACAACAACAGAATAACAAACCCCTAATCTTGGATTACGGCTTGCACAAGGGTTTGATTTGACTCAAAGTACATGCACTCAACTCGAACTTGACTTGGATTTGAAATTATTTGAATTCGGTTCGTTCCGAGTCAACTTAAAATTCATAGTTTTGAAAATTGGAAAGATGTTGATCTTGATGATCAAACTCATAACCTTTTCTTTCACATTCTTGAACTCAAACATTATATCAAATGCTCAGTAATATTATGAAAATTTTATACATATATATATAATATTTTTGAATTAACTAAAAATTTTTGATCTAATCAACCTTGACTCAAAATCGACCCAAGCCAATGATATGATGCGAACCCAACTTGAAAGCATTTGGATTGATTTTGATTTGATTCAAAAATTGAGTCAACTTTGATCGAGTTTCGAGTTTCAATCAAATTTGCTAGTCCTATCCCAAACTAGTTGGTATTATCTACAATATAAAGAATAAGAAACAATGTGGGTTTCTCCTCACCATTTGGAAAAAACTTATGTATGGCTTGCACTATTAGTGCTGTAAGAATTTTTGTTGCACTACAGCTTTAGTTTTCACAATCAAGCAAGCCAAATACGCAAGTATGGTTGTTGTATTAATAAATGATAAGGGAAATCCATGGCCAACGTCATCTATTTAGGCCCACAGATATATATATAGGATGAATATTAATTGATGTTACTAGTATGGAGTTCGTTATTTTACTGTGTTTTTTTTACTTGGGATAACTTGGGTAAAATAACTTATTGTGTTTTCAAAAAAAAAAAAAAACTACTTTTGTAATATATGCTTTGAGCTTTGTGTTGGCTTCTAGTTCTTGATGTTGTGAAGAAATTTTATTTGCATAGACACCAAAGAGGCTAAGCTTATTTGTTGTAGTTGTTCTGTACTGTACAAAACCATGAAGCAAGGGAGGATTAAGGATACCTTTGTTTTTAATTGCTACAGTATTAAAGTTTTCAAACCAGCCATCGAGTAAAACTTGTCAGCAGAATTTTTAATTACTTGAATTTTGTTAGAATTGGATTAAAACTTTGGAGCTTACTCAAATAAAGGCTTCTTGCCCAGCATTTCTTTTTGAGTAAAAATTTGGGAAACCATGGGTTGCTGTTTGTTTTCTTGCAGCCTTGTTCTTGTATCTTCTTTTTGTACTTCCAGACGCTATGTTATCTAATTGTATTCCATCTATTTCAGAGGATATCCATTGGATACTTTCTGGCAGCATTGTCGGAGATTTGGCTTACTAGAAACATGACAGTGGATTCTGCATTGGCATTCATGAAAAAATACTATATCCAATGGTAAGTGTTTTTAATATTCAGTGAATACCTGAAAATTTTAGCCTGTAAGATTCATGAGCTCTTTTTGAAGATGCTAGAAACTGCGATATGTCTATTATTGATGATAATTGATGAATGTAAATGCAGGGTCTTTAATAAAACTTAAGGACAATTACTTATATGCCACAAAATACTTTAAATATTATCTATATACCACCTCCTTCAGAAATTTGAACTATAAGGTAGCATGTTTTTAAATATGAATATAATATTTAAAGTTTTGTATGACATGTATGTAAATGCCTCTAAAACTTAAGATATATCCTAGAGTTTTCATGGTCTTCTATAGTCATAACATCTATTGGAATTATGATGTGGGGTAAATTGTTCTGATACCAAAATTGATGTGGGATGAAGCACTCTGATTCCAAAATTGATGTGAGAAAATGGAGGGGAGGTACGGTGCGCACCACATTAATGTCACCGTGATGCAGTCACAATATTATAGAGATAAAATTTATATATATATATATATAT
>JAEMOT010000882.1:43740-80124 GCA_019297695.1 Apostasia ramifera
ATATATATATATATATATATATATTACAGAGATGCGAAACAGCTAATTGTGTGAAGGCAGAGGTGGAACCTAATTGTGTGGAGGCAGAGGTGGAACCTAGTGGTGCGACAATGGAGTTGGAACTTAGCCGTGCAGGGATGAAAGGTGGAATCAGGCTCTGATACCAAAACTAATGCGGGATGAATCACTTTGATGTTAAAATTGGTGTGGGACGAAATGCTCTGATATAAAAATTGATGCAATACGAATCTCCTGATAGCAAAACTGATGCAGGATGAATTGTTCGATACCAAAACTGATGAAAGACGAAGTGCTCTGATATTAAAATTGATGCAAAAAAATGGAGGGGAGGTGACTAGGGTTTAGATGGAAGAAAGAGGAAGGAGATTTGGAGAACAAAGATAACTAAGGTTTCAAGGATTTTCACTTAAGGATTCTCTATTATTCCCTTTTGGGATATCAATCCCTTTTGCAATCGCTAGGCTAACCCAGTCCAAGGTCAATTACGCACAAAAGAAATTTCATTAATCAAAGGTTCACCATTAAATTTTTTTTAAGTTGAAAGGTGAAGCTAATCATGTGCTAGCAATATATTTTAAGCTTTTTGGGTTCATTTTTTTATAATGGATTCATTTTTTTTTAAGCCCATAAATAAAGGGGAAGACCAAAAATAACTTATGTTCATTAAACCTTAACTAGCACTTTACGATGGCATTGATTTTGATAGAGTTGAATGGAGAAGAGAAACTCATGTAGTTTGGGATAAGAGCTTGTTATCCTTTTTGAATAATTAATGAAGGTTAAATTGGAAACTTGGTTTTATTTATATTTTCAAAAGGTTTTTTGGGTTGATATTTGTTATTTTCTGTTAGAGAACCTTTGTTCTTCTCTCTCTCTCTCTATATGTGTGTGTTTCTCTTTTTCATTTCCTTTTCAAGGAGATCCAGGTTACGATTTTGGATTTTGCTTCCAATGTAACATTTTTTTTCCCTGCAGTTTTCAATCACCTGTCCACATTTAAGGTTATTGTCTTAATTCTTGAAATCTGTATTTAGAAGTCTTAACATAGTTAATCATGAAAGCAGTCTAACAAATTAGTCAATATACTTATATCCATCACTAGATCTGATTAATGGCATGTATAATTTTGACATAAATTGGGAATGATTAAGCTGTTTGTCATTTTTTTTCTTAGTTCATCTGCAGTGTAAAGGGGAGAGATCAGTAGTACTCGTTTGAGTTTTTGAGATTCTTTGAAGTAACTTCATGATGTCAGGCTAATGATTGTTTTGCACTAAATTCAGTCATGATCAAAATGTGAAATATATTATGTTAAATTTGGAATCTTAAAGGGGTGACTTTTCTTGATGGAAGACTAATTATGTTATTACAAAGAGTTTGTGTGATCTTGAGTTTCTCTTTAAATTCTAGAATAAGTCTAGATTATGTTATGAATTTTTTAATATCTCCTATAGGATATCGATAGTAGCAATCTTAGTTTTGTTATTTCTTTCAGTTAGTTTTTATTCTGGCAAAGTTGCATATATTTTTTTGTGAAAATCACAACTTTTCACTAAGTTGCGGTTTCATGGATGATAGTGATTGCTCTATTCTGTCTATGGTTTTCCTCATTGTTATATAGTTTTTTATGTAAAGGGTTGTTGCTATTTTGCTTTCGGCATTGTACATTGGCTTACTTTTTGGGCTTTACGTGCCAACTTGGGAGTTTGAAGCATCAAAAGGCAATTCAACCTTGGTTGTTCCTCACTACGGCCGTCAATCTGAAATAGTAAGTTTGATTGCATATACTTTTCTTGGTTTTGCTCTAGTCTCTTGTCCATACACAATTTATACACTTTACATCATATGTAACTTGATGATAAGTTGACCAATGAATTCATGCTTAATAAAACTATTAATGGATATCTTCGTAATAAAATTAATTTCAATGACTCTGGACTACCCAAAAATTAGAACCACTAGATGTTTTTCTCTTCCCACCTGTGCTTCTAATTATTGGATTTAAAACAGTTCACTAATAAAAGGGTTGAGCAATTGCGAACTAGTAAGCATCCTTCCATGAGATTAAGGTTAAGCAAAAGCTGTACAATATGTATGCCATACTCATTTGATTCTATAATAATTGAATCACACAAATCCTAAAAACAAGGAAGGTCGAATACTTCAAAATTAAAGCACAAATTAATTACTTGGATACATCGGGGATGCGACAAGGATGCATATAGCATACACAGATGAAAATTAAAAATAATGCATGTTATATTGGTGGAAAGGGCTTTCAATTATCCAAAAAACACGAACCTATGTGAAAAGTGAGGTAATCTCAATAAATTAGCTATAATATACCTTAAATTTTAATCATATATTAATATTCTTTGTATCAACCTTACACAACCATTGTGCTTCCTTCATACTTGATAGTTCCTCACTAGATTTTTCCCAATAGATGTTACCCTACAGTTGTACTTTGCCTCAATCTCCGTCGACCCAATTTAAATTGGCTTTCATAAAATACATCACTAGAGAAGAATACAAAAAGTTTGGGGTAGTGAATTTCTCTGTTGCACTTTTTCTTAGATTGGTTCTTTAGTCAAATGTGGTGCTCAATTCACAGGTTTTTTAACTGTCTTTGAGGGGTATTAGGATTGAGTATATTTGTAAAAAGTTGGAGCTTTCTGATATTTATGCATCAACTTGAGAGGAGCGGTAAGGACTAGAAAGGGCCACTAAAATTCAGACTTTCCTCACAATTTTCACGCTAATGTTGATTCTTTGATTAATGCATCCCTTCATAGAATCTCATAATACGCACAAACTGAATTTTGATAATCATTGTTTGAACAAAATGTTTAATTACATATATAAAGGGGCTAATCAAATCTTACAAGTAAAATAGAGATTTGTGGTTCAACGTATCGCTAAATTAATATATAAATTAAACAAGTGATAGACTTGATTGATTCAACTTAAACATACTAACCAAATTTGCATGGATCCCTCAAAGTCGTCATGCATGATAATTTGAACTGTTGATTGTAAAGATCGTCCCATCAAATTAGGGCTTATTTACTGAGTTTAGACCATAAAGAAGGAAGTGGAAGTACTTGACTTGTCAAATCATAAAAGATGCAAGTTATAATATATTTCAAATGCAGAAAATGCTAATTCCTCCTTATTTGATATTTACTGAAATCTCCAGTCTAATCTCCTACCTTTCACGCCTAAAACAATTGGCAAAAATGTGCATATCCGCTGGTGGGTTGCCAACATAGGGTATGCGATCACATAATGGTAGGTTTTTTTTGTCAGAAAAAAGAACATAGCATTTTTTTTACGTTTTGGATTTTTTTTTGAAATGTGTATCTTTTGGAAAATTTGGAATCTGTAAAGGGCTTGTTCTTCTTGGCCTAAGAGCAACGAGGCTTTACTGGTAACAGAACCCAGGGCAAGAACATGGAATTGGGATTAGAATCATTGAGATTGTATGTAGAAGAACAATATCCTTCTTACAAAATGACTAAAATACTTAGTCGATATTGGGAATTGAAACTGTATGATCTGTGCCTCTATCCTCTTTGTTGCCCTCAAAAAAGCCCTAAATCTTTGGAAGGATCATGTACATGAAATTTACAATGTAACCATTGAGGGTATGTAACTTAATTTGGTCATTTGCTTTTGTTCAACAGCTTACATCCAAGTATCATATAAATGTTAGGTCCACTGTGGCTTGAGAGGTAGCCTTAGACCTCCATGCAATGCTGTTGGCTACATAGACAGACTCGTTCTTGGGGAGAAACACTTGTATCAGAAACCAGTCTACAGAAGGACAAAGGTTATTTTGAAATTTTACTTGGGGCAAATTAGTTGTTAGTTGCTAAGGTATAAGGGTTTTTCATATTGATTCATGAATTTTAAATTGTTTCATTTTGGTCCTTTTGCTGCCTATTTGATTTACAATAGTCTTTGAGTTTCACTTATTCATTTGCTACCTAGTGCGTTCTGACAAATTCTATCAAATTTAATGAAAAATAAAATATAAGCTTTTATTCAATGTGACACATGTGGTATGCCCTCCAGAATTCTTACGTCCTTATACTTTATCCCTCCAATTTTAGGATAAATTTCAAAAATATTTGTGTTTAAGAAAAATGATTAGTAAAATAAACTTAAGACTATCTTGCAAAAGACATTTTTCCAATTAAATGTCATGTAAGATTACAGTTGGATTTTACTTTAGGGAAACTTATCCTAAGACTCTAAATAAGAAAAGTAAAATATTGCTTATTTACAATATTGGAGAACCACAAAAATTTAACACGTGTCTTCTCTGACTAACCTGAAACAAAATGCAGTGACCAAAGTGAAATGATTAAATAACTATGGAGCAACATGAAAAAACCGTTAGACTTGAGGGAATAACAAGTAATTTACCCTTTTACTCAATACGCTATGTATTATTGGGTGGTATAACTATCCAGCTTCAAGGTTTTTGTATGGAATTTCATTGTTACTATCCTCTTGTTTTTTTTTTTTTTTCTAGGAATGCAGTATGAACTCCCCTGATTATGGCCCCCCTCCACCATATTCACCTGAATGGTGCCTAGCCCCATTTGACCCTGAGGGTATCTTGAGGTGAGTTAGCTAAATTATCTATAAATACTTGAAAATGAAACATCTTATTTCCATTAAATTTTCTTTAAACTATTGATTCTGTTCGTAAATTGAACTAAGACTTTTGAATATTATACCTAGCACTCCAGTAAGTGCTCTGTGTCACAACCTAATCAAAATTCTCCCCTTCATTACAATAGTCTAACCCTTTTTATAGGACAGTAGAAGTACATTTAAAAAAAAAAAAAAATTACAAAAAAGTCCTTTAAATCTTTAGAGGATATCTAACACTCTTCCTTAAGCTAGAGTATAGATGTTCATTAGATCTAGCTTGTCACATAGTTTTGAGAAACAAAATGGGCCCAATTGCTTTGTAAAACATCCGCAACTTGTTCTGAAGTGATATGTAGAACATATATCCTTTTAGACAAAACAACATCACGAATAAAATGACAATCAACTTCAATATGTTTTGTCTGTTCATGAAAAACTGGATTGTTAGCAATATAAGTGATTGTCTGGTTATCACAACGCATAACTATAGACTAAGAAATAGAAAAATCAAGTTCTTCAAGAAGTGTTTTTATTCACATCATTTCACATACAGTATGTGTCTATATTCAGCTTTTGCACTTGATCTAGCCACAACACTTTGTTTCTTGCTTTTCCAAGTGACCAGATTAGATTTCCTCCTACAAAAATACAATAATCTGAAATTGATCTCTTATCAGTGATTGATCCAGCATAATCAGCATTTGTATAAGTTTCTACTTGAAGATGATTAGCCTTAGTATATAGTAATCCCTTACCGAGTGCTTTTTTAAGATACTTAAGAATCCTAATAATAGCCTTCCAATGTTTTTCTTTTGGATTTTGCATATACTGACTGATTACACCAACTGCAAAGGAGATGTCAAGTCTAGTGTCTGTCAAATAAATCAACTTTCCATCAAGACAATGATAGCGAGAAGGATCATCATAAGGTTGGTCATCATCCTGGCCAACACTACTGACATCCATAGGAATATCAACAGGTTTACATCCAAAAATATTAGCTTTCTCTAGTAGATCAATGACATTTTCTCTGAAAAAGAAAAATTCCTCCTTTGTTATAGGTAATTTCATCACCAAGAAAATATTTTGGACATCCAAGATCTTTTGTGGCAATTCTTTTCAATGTGTCTTTTTACCTTCCATATCCCTATGTGATCACTACTTGTCAGTAAAATATCATCAACATAAACTGCTAGAATCATAGAACCAGATGAAGAATGTCTAATGAAGATGGAATGGTCAGTGGAAGAGCCTCGTAGATTAACTTCAATAAGAACTTTAAAAAATTTATCAAACCAGGCTTTAAGACTTTGCTTAAGGCCATAAATAGCCTTTCCAAGCTTACACAATCTATTCTCCCCCTGAGCAACATATCTTAGAGGTTGTTCCATATAGACTGCTTCAGTAAGGTCACCATAAAGGAAGACATTATTGATACCCATTTGCCACATGTTCCATCCCTATTAATTGCCACTTCAGATAGTAGACGAACAGATTTAAGTCTTGCAATAGGTAAAAAAGTCTCAAAATAATCAACACTATAGAATTGAGTATAGTTCTTAGTGACTAAACGAGCTTTATAGTTATCATTGGATCAATCTGGATGAAATTTAATAATGAACACCCAACGACATCCAATAGGATGAATTCCTAGAGGAGGCAAAACCAAATCCCAAGTATGTTAGCTTGTAAGAGCCAACCTTTCTGCATCCTTAGCATGTTTTCATCTTGGATTAGACAGAGCTTCTTAATATGTTCGGGGAATAGAAACTGAAGACAAGGACAAGGCGAACGGCCAATAGGAGGGAGATAAATAATTGAATGATAAATGAGAATATAGTGGATGAGCAGTACTACATTTTCTTTTGCGTAAGGCAATAGGGAGTTCTAATGAAGAGGTATTTATTATGGAAGTCGTAGGTGGAGCTGGAGGATCTGCTAAGCAATCAGATGCTGGTGTTGGTGTTGACATAGGTGGGTAATTCCATCGAGTATAGATCTGTAAGGCATAGGAAGTAGTGACAGGAGCAGGTGGAGGTAGTGGCACAGAAGTAGTAGAGGTTGATAGTTTACATAAGGAATAAGGTGTGAGTTCAAAGAAAGTAATACCATGGACGCATAAAGGCATCAAGTTACAGGATCATAGCAACGATAACCCTTTTGTATACTAAAATATCCTCAAAAATACAATGAGCAACCCGAGTTCAAAGCTTATCAGGACGAGGGTGGAACAAGTATACAAAACAAAGACATCCAAAGATCCTTAAAGTCACATGAAAGGTAGGTGTGTTAAGATATAGCATCGGAAAGTGGGATACATTCTGTAAAGATGTTAAACAATTAATTAGGAAACATGCAGTCAGAATAACATCTCCCAAAATAGCTCAGGAACATTCATCTGAAACATGAATGTACGAACAACATCAAATAAATGGCGGTATTTGCGCTCTGCAACACGATTTTGTTGAGATGTGTAAACATATGATGTTTAATGAATAATTTCATTATCAGTGCAAAAAGAAGTGAAGGCAGACTGCATATACTCAGAGACATTATCAGTACGAATAATTTTAAGAGAAGGAGAAAATTGAACTTTTATTTCTTAATAAAATTTTTGAAAAATGGACAACACCTCAGATCTACATTTCAGGAGATATAACCAGGTCATACGAGTGTAGTCACAACAAAAATAATAAAATATCAAAGTCCTAAATGAGTTGTTATAGGACTTGGCCTTCAAATGTCAAAGTGATCCAAATCGAATAGTGCCTTACTAGTAGGTATAGAGACTGAGGGAAAAGATATTCTATGTTGTTTGCCAAACTCACAAGTTTCACACTCAAACTTTAAATTAGATGAAGTAATAGGAACTATAGATGCAAGACGATTCGGAGGAGGATGGCCAAGACGACAATGCCATTGATATGGGGTAACCATGGAAGATTGAAGAGAAGAAAATGCAGAACTCTTTCTAGACAAGATAATATACTTCACCAGCTTTAACACCACCATCAATTATCTTTTTCGTTTGGAGATTTTGAAAGACACAGTGAGTGGGATAAAAGGTAACAAAGCAATTATGAGTAGATGTGAGTTTATGAATTGATAGTAGATTTGTTGGAAAATGTGGAACATAAAGGACATTAGATAAATTAAGTGAAGGGGAAAGAGAAACTGATCCTTTTCCACTAACTGGGGAAAGAGAACCATTGGCAAGAGTGATCGGTGGTAAAGAAGAAAAAAATAGAGATGAAAATAGGTGTCTTTTATCAAACATATGCGATGAAGCTCCAGAGTCCAAAATCCAGCCCATATCTGAATGTGCAATGGCAACTGATCCTGAAGTTGTCGCATAAGAGACAAATGTAGTAGCAATATGTTGAGTAGATAAGGTACAACCAAATACTAAATGCATTAGATAGTCGTTTCCCTTTTTTTGAATAAAATGCCACTCAAGAAAGGATTGCTTGGACTTTAGGATGCAGCGAGGGGCAGAGGCGATATGAGCGAGATGAGTTGGAGAAGAGGCACGAGAGTTAGAGATCCGCGGCGAAGGAGTGGATAGGGGGCCACTGATGTTGCTGCCCTTGCCTGAGAAATCGAGGACACCGTTGCTACCGCTGCTGGAGAAGGCGGGGAGGGGCACTGACAAGCCTCTTCTCCTCTCTTCAGTTGCGTCAGCCCCGCCGATGCAGGTAGCGTAAAGGTGGCTCGATTGGCCAATCGAGCATGGCGTGAGCTATCGAGGAAATGGTGGGTTGGTGCAAGCTGGCAAGGCTAAGGCGTGGGTGGAGTGGCCGACGGACGCGTTCGAGAGCCCTAAGGCGAAGGCTCTGATACCATGTCACAAGCGAATCAAAATTTCCCGCTTCATTACTTTAGCTTAACCCCTTTTATAGGATAAAGTACCTTTAAAAATAAGCAAAAAAATTACAAAGTAGTCCTCTAAATTTATGGAGGATATCTGACAGTCTATAAGTGATAATGTCTTGGACTCGGATGGTTTTATTTTCTTTTTGTTGTTACTTAACCAAATATTTGTAGTTATTGGGGTGAACTTGTGTTTTTCCTGCAAGGCCCATTGCTAATTATTTTACATGATTCTGTCACTTCATAATCAGTTCAGTGATGGCTGCTGTGACATGCTTTACTGGGTTACAGTTTGGGCACATTATTGTAGATTTTAAGGTAAAACCAACCTTCAAGGAATTCCTGATGTTGTAGTTTATATTATTTTGCGTCTAGTTGCTTCAGTTTGCATAGTGGCTTTGAAATCCATTTCCATTTGTTGAAAGATGGTTACAGTTCTAAACAACTCACTTATTCTTTTGCAATCTGCTGCAGATCCACATGAAGCGAATTCTTCTATGGACTGTGAGTTCTTTGGCACTATTACTTTTTGGATTTTTTGTGGCCATGCTAGGTAAAAGCCTACAAAATTCTGCAACTTATTTCCATCCATCTTTAATTATGTGTAAATTACATTTTTGTGCTAGCGGGTTACTTGTCCTAGTTATTTCAGGTTTGCCTCTTAGTAAGCCCCTGTACACCTTGAGCTACATGTTTCTTACAGCCGGAGCCTCAGGCATTGTCCTGACTTTTATATATTACCTGGTGAGTTTGAACACTTCAGCTGACGACATGGTTATATTGCATGGTAATTACTTGGCATTTTCATTTTATTAAGCGGATATGTTGGTGTTGCTAACCTAATTGAGTTGATAGTTATCTTTATTTTTCTATTTCATCAAACATGTTTTACTTTTAGGTTTTAATATTTCTGTTGCTTACAAGGTTAATGGAAACTTTGACCAAGTAAAAATTATTCCATCTATTTTTATATGACACGTATTGATGGTTTTTAGTTACAGTTTGCAATAGTTAGAAATTGCTTTTGAAATGCGCTTCTTTATTATCAGATGTTTTATGATGCCCTGCTTCTGTATTCTTCCAAAGCACTGGTAAGTTTCAAGAAAGGTTTTGTTTTTTTTTTAGTTGTATTTAAGTGTTAAGCAGCTATCTATTTTTCCTTTTTACAAGTATTGTGTCATCCCAACTCCACCCATGCCGCACTTCATTGTTGATTTGTGCATAGAAAGGACCTTGTGGTTGGTTGATAAATGATACTATTATAAAATTTCTCTCTTTTCATACTAAATCCCTAAGCTTGGCATAGCTGAAATAGATCAGTTGTTACATATTAGAAATAATTGTTTTGGAGAGAGGGTATGCACCTATAGGAATGTACATTTGAGGTAATTTGGCCATGTTTGTGACTGATATATAGAGGCCCATGTATACAAATGTGAGGGGATCCAAGTGATGATACCCGAAAAAAATGAGGGAAAGATAAATAATTACTTGGGATACAGTAACTAGAAGTGACCTTTAATTATCGTGCTCAATTAAGAGCATTGCTTATCATATAGCTGAATGGAAAAGAAAACTCTATAGCCTCCCCCAAATAGATTTTGATAAGGCTTTGTTGTTGCTGCAGTTATTGTTGTTATTGCTATGTTGTTTTCTTTTGAGTATTGTATGTCACATAACTTTCAACTTCCTACTTGTTTATGAGCAGTATATAACATCTGGCTGTTTTAATGCAGGTTGATGTGAAACATATTAGAAAGCCTGCTTTGTTACTTCAGTGGATGGGAATGAATGCCCTTATTGTGTATGTTTTGGCTGCAGGTGAACTGTTTCCTGCAGCTTTGCAAGGATTTTATTGGCGATCACCATCAAATAATCTGGTACATAACCTTATTTTGTTTTTGCAAATTAATAATGTGCACAATAAGAAGCTTCTTGCACTATAACGCTCCAAGTTACTAAAATCTAGCTTGGACTCTTGCAAGATGGAAATCAAAAGGAGATATCTTCATATTTCTTTCCCTCTCTCTTATTCTCTTTCGCTCTATATATTTGGAGGTTTGTACAAATCTATATATTAAACATTGTATATAATTTACGATATTCTACTTGAACATAACATTTTCCACTTGAGTTATCATGAAAAGCTTTCCCATATTAATGACAATCAAATATGTCAGTAATAGTTCTGATCATGTTCTTAGTTAGATGCCAAATAGTCTTAGGTGCGTTTATTGCCTCTAAAAGTGAACTAATGTTGTTGAGATTTCTTTTTTTTCCCCCCTCTCCATTTACACTAAAAAGATAATGGGTATCGGTGATTGCCTAAATTGGTTGCTAATGGATAAAAATCTGTCACTAATACCATTTAGTGACTGATTGGAGACAAACTTAAGTAGTCGCTAATGTTAGTGGTTGGATGTTTGTTGCTAAGTTGTTGCTACTTAACGGGTTGCTAATTACTTTCGGTCTCCATTCGGTCGCAAATCCGATGGTCTCAAGTTAGTTGCTAATCGATCACTAACTAGGTTCAAGATGAAAAAATATGCAAGGTATAGATAGCTTCAAACCAAAAAACCCCACACAAAATTATATCCATGGCAATGTGTCACATATTCATAGAAATATATACAGCTCAATTCGCATATCCACATCAAATTTTAATTACCATTCAAATCACAAAGATATACCATACAAATGACAACATCAAAATCACAATGACAACATCAAAATCACAATGACAACATCAAACAAAATTATATTAGTATTAAACATCAATTACAATCACTAAACATCGCAATCATTGTAATCAGACAAATATATAATATTCATGAGACAAAAATGTAAATAAATAAAAATTAATAAACTAATTATCTCCTCCAAATGAATCTTAGTTAGGAGGGTTGCTAGACGTCCATTGGATTTTGGTGGTGTGTACTAGTTCATAATTTGCTTCACTCTCAGGCCTCAGCTCAACTCCTGGAAATACTACTGCTTGTGCTTCTGCAACCGCTCCAAGGTTTGTTGCAGTTGTAACTCCTACTGCCGTTGGAATCGCTCCATGAAAGGGGGCTCCAAAGACTGTCATACAAGCTCCATTGCTTGATGGAGCTCCTCTGAGTATGGCTGCTGTTATGATCCACTAGTCTTTGAACCCGTGGTATTTAGCTGTTGGGAACTCAAGATATCAAAAACACGACTATACATGGGTATACATGGGAAAGCTATACCATGTGCTCTTCCTCAGTTGGCTACATGCCAGGCATCCACATCAAGATCTGAACAGGTAGCAGGATCCGGATGGCACTGCATCATCTTTGCCTCATAGTGATTCTATGCATATGGCATTTTAATTAATTACATAATTATATAATATTTAAATTACGCAAACTTTATGAGATCACTCGACAATGAAGGGCCCTATCCAGCATTCTGTTGATGGGTGTGATCAAACAGCTTTAGATATGAAGATTTTCAACCTAAATCTACAGGTTTTGTAGTATCCAATATTACCAATTTCAAAGTAAAGCTTTCATTTTTTTGAAATTAATAAATGCAAAACTTGCTTACTGGTCTCCTCTCATGCTCCTGAAATAGTATTGATCCACCACTATGCTAGACCATCAATTCCTCTGGCTGCGACTCGCCTTGGACTTGATGAACATATTCCTCCATTTTTCATTCTTAATCCACTGCCTCACCATCTCACCCACACTGCAATAGAGATCTACATGGGGTTCCTAATCAAGGAAATTTGGGAGAACCACGCGGAGCGCCAATCTTCATTATTTGCATCTACTGTGTCTTCCATAAGGTGTCTTTACAATGATTTGGGCCACTATCCCACATATCCCTGATGTAGGATTGATGGGTTGCATTCCACTAGTACTTTTTCTGCAAACACAAACAAAATAAGTTATAGTAGAAGAAAAGAATAAAATGTAATGAAAGAATTCGTACCCAAAACTTAGAAATTAAAAAGTTGTGATGGGAAGTGAGCATCTCCCTTCACTAGTGATGCTAGTTCTACTTCGTTGGATTGCTTTGCTACATTAGAACCTTCATACAACTCAATAATTTTTTGCTCCATCTCTTTTTGGGATTTTTATGATCCCAATTTAATGACTTCATTCTTCTTTAGGGCATATTGCAAACTAGTAAGACCTACAATTTTAGCCATATTCTTGTCAATTTCAAACAACCTCTCCATGTCTAGTTCATTTGTCTTTCTCGAGCGATTACTAGCCTTTTAGAAGTTGACCATGACATCGAAGTCCACCTTAATGAATGCCTTTATCCTCATTTTCTAGTAGTAGAAATATGTATTATCAAAGGGTGGTGGCTGATGGATAAATTGTCCCTTCAAGTTCTAGATGCCATCTTATTTCTGGATGTGTAGCCGTTCGTGGAAGGTCCTAGGTCTAATACCAAAAGAGTGTCAAGTGTATTTAAAGCGATTAAAGAGAAGTGCTCTAGTGCTCAAATGTTTAATATGCTTTGTTGTGACCCATAGAAGTATGTAGCTTAGCGTGGGTGTGTGTGACTTTGAGTGTAAAAGGTTTCTAGGTGAGTGAAACCTAGCCTAGGAATGAGCATTTGGTCAATGGAAAACGGTTTTCTCCATTTCTCTAGTGGAAAGGATGTTGTGATTAGTAAAAGTTTTTGGAGTGTGTTGTAGTGCGGTGGATGTAAGCATAAGGGGTATTGAACCATGTTATATTGTTTTGTTTTTTTCTATAACGATTTCTTTATCTCTTTCACTGGATCTTGTTGTGTATATTTGTGGTTTGCTTAACATTACTACTACTTAGGTTTACCTCATTATTAATAACCAATTTCATGTTATTTATGCATAGTTTTTTTATTTCTTGTTCAAAGCTTTGCACATCTATGTTTCTACATTTATATCAGACCACGCTATGAGTTCAAATCTTTCAATGACATTAGGGGAGGGGATTGTTGGGGAAGTGCTTGGCTCCCTACCATGGCTTTTGGCAATGAGGTCAAATTATATTCGAATCCTGTTGTTTAATGCGTATTCTATTAAGTTATTGGATAACTCGAGCTTTTGGGATAGTTGATGGCATCATTGGTCTTAACAAATATATAAGTATCTTGCTCCATGAATACTAATTTTTTGTAATTTGATTCTGAGACTACACTGCAGTGAGAATTATTCTGAAATGAAAAGTTTCTTTGCCTTTGAACATTTACATTTCGTCTGATTCAGTCTATAATAAGCTTGAAAATTTAGCAGAATATTTTACTGCAGGTTGACTTTACGGAATCCTTTATGCAAACTATCTTCCATTCCAAGAAGTGGGGTACACTTGCATTTGTTATTCTTGAGATCTTGTTCTGGTGCCTTTTCTCTGGTTTCCTCCACAAGAGGCGGATATATTTCAAGTTCTAGCAGTGTAAGTTTATGATTATAATTATTATTATTATCATCGTTTTATTCTTGTCGTACATTCAAGAATTGATTAACTATTTCACCCTAGAATTTTGTGACAAACATCTATCTAATTGTTTTTTATGGTTTGGATTTTTAATACGATGAGCAGAAACTACACATATTTTGATAGGAATATGAAAAAAAAAAAAAAGATGTAAGCTAGAGAATTAGTACCATTTGCAGCATGAAAACGATAGTATATAGAAAGATTTTTTCAGAGAATGCATAAAGCCAACCCAAATTGTAGAACAATAGTAGGTTTTTATTATGAAAAACTGTCTTCAGATTCCATTACTTCAGTTTTTAAAGAAATCTACCATATTCGGCATTACTATTACCTCCACATTCTCCTATCCCTTCCTAGAGCCTCGAGGCAAAGCATCTTTAATCATACCTACTATGTGAGGTTCCAAGCACAGAGTTATTATGTGGCAGGCCCTTTGTTCAGAATAAGCCGAGGATGTCTTATTGCTGCTTTCGGCTGATCCTTCTCCTTATTTCTCAATTTTCTTATAAAAACCTTCATAAACTTCCACCATTGCTTATCTTCATCAAAACACGACTGATTCTGCAGATTCGATATTGAATAGCCTGACAGATGACCGGATGAAAGTGAGTCACAGAATGGACATTGGCCGGGCAGGTGCAGTAGATTTACTCAGGGGCATTGGTGCCGAGGGCACCTTGTTGGCCTCATTAATTGCTGGCTGGGGGAAGAATGGTGGGGGAGATTCAAAGCTGGGGCCTAGCAGGCTCAGCAAGGTTTCTGCTACTGAAAATTTTATCTATGGATAATTTGCTGATTTGTATGTGGTCATGGTGTTTAAAGTTAGCAAGGTTAATGAGCTTAATGAGTGGAGGTTCAGGTTTTACTTGACTCGATGAACTGTTGATTGGGTTGATCCAAACTTTATCCGAGTCTCGCTTGTTCTGGCTGCACACGGCCATCTAAAATGCATGTCCTTCTCAGGTTGTTTATATGGATTGATGAATTAACTCATTGATGCAACATAATAAGGTTTTGTGGTCGTTCCATTCAATATTATCTCAAGTTATAATTATATTGAATTAAAAAAAAGTGATATGAGATTAAGATAATATTGAATTAAAAATTTATTTTATTTTAAATTCAATTTCAATATGAAATTTTTTAAATTGTGATTTGAATATATTTAGATGAAATGATTCAAAACTTTCAATATTTCATTACTAAAAAAAAAGTTCAGCTTTCAAGTTGACCAAGATTGTTGTATGCAAATATTTGATCATGTATAAAAAAACCTATGTAACAACTTAATTATAGAAATATCATTATTGATCGTTCTGTTTTTTATTGCAATTATTGATTATACTGTTGCTGATAATTCCGTGGAGAGGGGGGTTGTTCAAAAAATATACATCGAGCTTGTTAGGCTGGGTCGAAGCGTTCCGATTTTTTTTCGCGGTTAAAGTTTTGTCTGGCGGCTAAAAATTATAGTTAAAATTAACTATAATTAAAATTTTAAATTTATTTTAAAAATTATTTTATATTTTATTTTATATAAATTTTAATATTAAATAATCATTTTATTTTATATTTTATATAATTTTTAATAAATTAATTTATTTTATTTTATATTTTATATAATTTTTAATATAATTAATTTATTTTATTTTATATCATATATATTTTTTAAAAATAACTAAAATTTTAATTAAAATTTTTTTTTATTACCAAACAGTGTTTAGAGTCGAAGGTGGTATCAAAAAAAAAGAAAAAAAAAAAACTTTAAGTTGGGTATGTCGCGACATCCGAAATTCGCTATGTTGCGTACGAGGGTAAACGGGGATCGGTGAGGTCGTACGTCCCAATGGGATGCGCTCTGCTCCGCTGCTGTCATGACTGGAAAGCATAGAGAGCAGCTCGGCCAAAAAGGCGAGCGGATAGAGAGATAATAGAGGAAGATGGGATGCGAGTCGACCGCGGCGTCGCCGGGTGGGAAGCGGGGAAGGGACCCAGAGGAGGAGGTCTACCTCGACAAGCTGCATTCTCATAAGAGATACCTCAGTGAAGTAAGTAATTCCGAACTGAAGTGCTTCTCTCTTCCGCTTCCGGCTCTGCTTCGATTTCGCCTCGTCCTTCGAATTCGCCAACGATGGATTTCCGCTTGAAATCTAATAGACGAATGCGATTTTTTGTTTGTGACTTTGCGGTTTTTTTTTCCCCTTCTGATTGGTGCGTTTCTTGTTCCTATCCTATGTATCCTGGGTTAGTTTTCGAAAATATGTTTTTTTTTTTATTTCATTACCCCATTTTTCTGTGATGATCCATGCCTTTGTTTGCTTGTTCTGTCTTAGATTTCTTGGCTCTCTTCATGAAGCTTAATACTTTAATAATGGTAAATTGATTCATTTGAAGTTTTTCCCCCTTCTTAAACGGGTAAGAGTTGGTTTTGTTGGCCTTTGGCCTGCATGTTCTAGCATTGTGTGAACTTCTTAAATCATGATCAATTGTGGCAAAGGCTTTTCCTTTTGTAACTTAGTTCTATTTCCGTATGGCTTCGGCAATTGCTGAGGCATGAGGCAGTTCGAACTGTGAAGGAATTCCTTTTGCCTCTATATGAACATTTCAGTGTAATTTGGTGACTGTATGGTTCATGTTGCAGTAGTATTAGTTTTGCCTATTTTGTGGCTTAATGAGAAATTTGATTTACGCTGTGGTTGCAGATCATGGCTTCTAGTCTAAATGGACTAACAGTTGGTGATTCTTTGGCTGAGAATCTGAGGGAGTATCCAGCAAATCTCAGGGAATCTCCAGCAAGGTCTGAAAGTATCAGTTACCTCAGGTAATTTTGGTGATCTTTTGCACTTTGAAATGCTTATTTTATGCTCTTCTCCCAATGATTATACTGATTCAAAATATAATTTAGTAATATATTTTAGTATTAGTTAATATATTCCAGTACCAGTTCCTTTGGCTTTTAGGGATCTGGAGGTTTTCATGTGTTACATAGGAATCATTATTATTATACTGTATGTTGGACAATATCAATAATTTTGTATCTGTGTACCTGTGGTCCTGCACTGTATATCTCTGACTATATACTTGACAGGAGTTTATTTTGTTAACAGAAGATTATTCCACACTGTATCAAAGCAAGCTCCCCTTACCCTTAATTGTGCCACCACTGTCCCCATCATCCATCTCTCCCTTGGCAATCTCGTTTAGTTTTCCTTTTGTGTGCAATCCTTTCCGTAGCCTGTTACCTCCCACGCCTCTCTGCATGCAAATAGCAGCCTCCAATTTTTTCTGTCGCCTCTTGCACCTCTAGGTATTCAATCAATCACCACCAAAACCCTTTTTCTCCTTTCGCACCGCTCCGCATGCAAACAAACAGTCACTGCCCTTGCCACAACCACATCTGCAGACTACCACCTCTTCCTACAACACTCCCTCCCACTCATTACTGCTACACATCACCGTACTTGTCTTGCAACCACAACACTCCCTTTCACCCATCCTATAGCCTCAAACCCTCCTCAGCTCACAATCTTACCACCACCTTCCATATTATCTAAATATCTGCAACTCTAAACCCCAAAGTTATCTAATCTTTTGATGTCAATGATGACGTATTAATTAACTTTTCTCATCTCCAAATCTTCCTTTGCTAATGAATTCCTATGTCAAAGGCTTTCAAGTTCCTTGTGAGCTCACTTGACAAGGTTGTTCACTTGGATCTTCATCCAGATCACACCAACACCACGAAATTCACTAAATGGCAAGTTTCGAATTATGCAGTGCTCACATGGATGCTGAACTATTTGGATGTGTCTTTTGCTTCCACAGTTATGCTTTAGAAAGCTGCATAATCTATGTTGTATTATCGCAGATCTACATACTTCCGAGGGAGTGCTATTTCTCAAACATACTCTCTATTCAAACCTCTTCTCTCTTCAGTAAGGTTATCTGGCTATTTAGGAGTACTATGCCATGTTAAAAGAAAAGTAGAATGAGTTGCTATAGTATAAACCATTTACTACAGATACTTCCATTTAACAAAAAACAAAATGATGACTTCTTGGTAGCGAAGTTTATTTAATACTTCATCTCTCTCTACAATCCTTCTGGTCTCAATTAATCGCAATCGCTGACAACACCATTCTCGACATTGCTACTATATTCTTTTGTGTACTATATGAGTTACAAAGCTTTCTGACACTTCATCTTCATGTACAAATCATTATGCTCACACCGTCACGATGCAAAGCAGTTTGCGGGGTTGGACTAGTAGGCGTGGGCATGGCAAAACTTCTTTTCCAATATCCCACTATTATCGCACTAATCATTCTACAGAGTATTGTTAGGAAAAGTTGAATTATCCTTTGATTACTGACTCATCTAGCTCTAGCTCTAGCTCTGGGACTATTATCTCCTCCCAAGAGGACTATGATAGACTAATATAGACTTTTATTTCTGCCTTAAATTTTGTTTCCACATTATGATCTATTGATGCTGCCCATTTTAGTATATTCTAGATTTTGGACTCAATTGTTGCTCACATGTCTAGTAATGTGACTTATTTTCTACTTTTGACTTACTCTTGGATGCACATGTTCCTATAGCCAATGTCTTCTTATCAATTGTTCAATCATCTTCTCTTCTTATTCATGTGTTTTAGGATACCATGATAAGGAAGATGATTGGTGACAGTGTTTGGTCAAGTGGAGTTTAATACTTTTTTGGACTTAATACCCTTGTCACTAAGTCTAATCTCCATTAATAAGGTATAAGACCAAGAAGCACCGATATTTTATAAAACCAATGTGTCTATATCATATACGTATCAAATATCGATACCGGCCAATACTCCATGGATATATTTCCAATACGCCATATCTTTTTTTTTCCTTCAAGAAAAAAATTGATGCTTGTTCGATTTGCCTTCGATACTTCCCGATACATCTAAAAGACGATCTATGTTTAAACTTGACGGTTCACAATAGGGCAGTAGTATGCTGGGTTCATGTGATTAGGAGAGCAAAGAGCGCACACTAGAGTTCCATCAGCAAAAAGAATCTGACATCAACGCACCGCTGGTTCCTCTATTTAAGCTAACCCTTTCTCGCGACTCGCAGATGCCAACAACATCATTGCCCCTTTTACTTTAAATGATAATTTCTCAAGGGCATTGTGCAAGTTGCATTCATTAGGCACAATGTATGTCGTTGCTTTCATCAATGCCAATCACTCAGCATGACCACTCAACCTTAATCGGGCTTATATTACAGAAAGGATAGAACTATAGCATTTCTTTATTTTATCTATTTATTCAATGAGTCGGAGACTCGAAATGAGGCGAACATGCATCTACTTTGACTAAATCAATATATTTGGGTTTAAGTTTTGTACTATGCATCACTTGTATTCTATTTGCAACAAGCTAATTGATATTAATCGGATTAGGTTGAAACTAAACTTAACCTAGTGATTTCTGTTGAGACTCATCTTACCTAAATATTATAACTGGTTGGGAAGCGATTGAACCATTGCTATGATATTGTTCTAAATTTTAAATTTTTTGAAACTCAATAACTATTAAAGGCTGTTTTTATTTTTTAGGTTGTATTGTCTATAATATTATTTTTAACAGCATCAATAATGTTTTAGAATATAAAAATGTAACTAAGTTCAAGAAAGTTAAAAAAATATTTTTGAATTTCATGTCAACAAGGTGTACAAGTCATTCTTATCTCTACCATATAAGCTAAAGCTTAAATATAATAATATGATACATTTCATACATGACATATAATTGTAGTATACTAACATACTTATGTATGTACATACATACATCCATCCATATAAACTCATTATGAACCAGGTTTACTTTCATGGAAGCAAAGTAGATGAAGTGAGATGGGTAGGCTCTTAAGCTGGAGAGTGTCTAGAACAATAGAATATGCCTTTTGATAAATATTACCACGAAGAAAAATTAGAAGTTAGCTTGGTGATAGTTTCGTGAAGTTTCAAGTGTCTTTGTTTACTAGAAGTATTCGGGTGTTTATCATGACCGGAGTTGTTATTGTCCCTTTTTATGAAATATAGTAGTTGTGTTTTAAAAAGGATTCCTATAGATGGTACCTATAACCAAAGAGGACCTATTGATTGACTAGTTGGTAAGAGATCATGTTATTCGTTTGACTTCATGACAAAAAGTTAGATGTAGGCGCGCCTCTATTGCACCCCTATTTACACTGCCAACACCACCATAGCTCGATCCAGCTCATCCGTCACCATTCGGTCAGCACCGTAGCCCCACCAATGACTTAATAGTCACCACCCTAATCTACACCAAGCTTATGTTGGCCAGCAATGCAAATACGCCATTGTGGTGAAACTAGTGGGCTTGGTGCCAGTTGCGAAGACAAATTTGGGAAAAAAGAAGAGAGAAATTCAAATTTTGAATGAATTTTATCTAGACTAACTCAATGACATAGGTCAAACTTCATTTTACCTAACCCAATGTGATGGTTTTCATATGCAATGCGCAAAGCCTAATATTTGCTAGTATAGTGCTATGCACGTAATATTTACATTTCTGGGTGTAAAATTTGAAAATTATAAAATTAAAAGTGGTGAATATGTAAATCTACCTATTATAAAATACATCAATTTTGAGGTGAAGCTTTTCTAACTTTTAAATTTAGTTAAATATCGAAAGAAAAGTATGATGTAAAGACAAATAACTGAAATAATCTAAAACAATCCTTTGTTCAATCGAGCCTCAGCCAACACCAAACTTAGTTAAGGATGGCACCAAAAGGAAGCTGAAGTGAGAACCAAACGTTCAAACTTAGTTAAGGTTGGTAACACTAAGAGTTTGAAGTGAGAAACAAAATATTCTTCAACAAAAACTAAAAAATGCGGATGCACGCATTCAACTAGCAAACAAAAAAATAAATTTTTCAGGTAAATAATATGCTTATTGTTAAATAATCTTCCATTAACAAAAAAAAATGTCATCAAGGATATATATGGAAGTAGATATGACGTTCCACATGACTCATTCCACTTTAGAATATAAAGGGGTTTGCACGAATGTGATTGATAGAGATAATTATACTTAAATGAGATGCATGACTTATGAATTAAAAAAGATTAAAAAGACAAAAATCTAATTAAATGTTTGTGTATGTAATTTATTTTATTTAGTTTGTTGAGTTAAATTCATCCACTGAGTTCTATGATTGGACTAACGTCATTTTTATGGCACCAAAATTATAGATTTACAAATACAGCACAACCACGTGCTCAGGCGAGAGGAAGAAAGACAATTAGTTAAATATATTTTGTTTTATTTAATTGTAAGAAAATATTATTTTTGTGGTAAGAAGGAAAGTTAGTTAACCTGACACTTAATTTATATTAACTCAACATTGATTATTCGTGTTAAAGGTTAGTGGCTGCCGATGCATCACAGATTATTTGGTTTGAAATCAAGTCATTTTTTATAAAATAACAATCAACTTTAACATTGTTAGTCCTTACATAAAATATTGGATTGGTAGCAATGTAAATTGCTATCTTGTTATCACAATACACTACCATCGGCTGTTTGATTGGAATCCTCGATTCTCCAAGCAGGGATTTGATCCATATCATTTCACAAGTTGTATGAGACATGGCTCGACACTCAAACTCTGTAATAGATCTTACAATTACATTTTGTTTCTTGCCCTTCTAAATAACAAAATTGCCTCCCGCACAAATTTCGAAAAGCAGATATGAATCTCCTGTTATCAATCGAACTAACATAATTTGCATCTAAATATGCCACAACTTCAGGTTTCTCAATTTTAAACATTGACTTTCTAAGGAACAATTTAATATATTTGAAGATCAAAAAAAAAAAACTCCCAATAATGTTATTAAGAATTTTGCATATATCGGCTAATACTAACAACAATGGTACAGTCAGATCTAATGACAATTAGGTAAATCAATTTATCGACTAGACACCTGCATGCTGAGTCATCCTACTAGAGTTCTCCATTTTTAGCCATGGATCCATAAGCATATCAATGAGCTTACATCCCAACAATCTCATTTCTGCAAGTAAATCTATAGCAGACTTTCTTTAAATAAAAAAGACCACATTTACAATAAGCAATTTCTATCCCAAGAAAGAATTTAGATCTACCAAGGTTGCTTTTAACAAAGTGAGATTTACAATTTTGCTTCATTTCATGTATGTCTACCTAATCACTTGAAGTTAATAAGATGTCGTCAACATAATCAATAGGAAAAGCACAACTAAAGAATGTACATTGAATAAAGATAGATGATTTGATATACTACTAATGAGGGCAATAGCAACCTTACAGAACTTTGAGTCCCTAGATGGTTTTCGGAGCTTTGGTACCTTATACTATCCTGAGCAACATAATCGTGTGGTTGCTACATATATAAAGCTTCAAAAAGATCCCAATAAAGAAAAGCATGGATAACATCCATTTATAACATTGTCCACTACTAAATAACTACAGAAAGTACAAGTGGAGCATAATTTAGTCTAGCCATAGGGGATGTGGTATTTCCAATCTATAACCCTAACTTGTGTAAAGCCTCTAGGAACCAAATTGATCTTATAGTGTTCCACTGAACAACAGATTATATTTGACATAAAACCCTACAACACACAACTAAGTGAGCACTAGGAGAAAGAGGTGCCATGTCCCAAGTCTGTCCAATTACTAGAGCAGGTATTTCAACAGTCATGGCTCACTTTTAGTTAGGTATCTATAGTGCTTCCTAATAAGATCAAAGAATAGAGATTGTAAAAACAAAAACAAGGAAAACTTGAAGAAGAAAGAAAATATCTCAAAAGTGAGAATGACGTGTAAAGGGTGATCACTACAATGATATATACCTTTCTGCAATGCAACAAGAAAGTTGATAAGAACGCAAGCAATCAAAACATCACCACCTCAAAATGTGCGAAGAACGTTTATTTGAAACGTTTTGGTTGAAGTGATGATGTTAACTTTTGCCACTCCATTTTATTGCGAGATATAGGCATACGATGTTTTATGAATGATACCATTTGCAAAAAAAAAAAGATCAAATTGCATATATTTAAGTGCATTATTAGTACTAGAAGCCTTGATGCAAGTGGGGAATTGAACTTTTATTATTTCTTGATAAACTTTTTTTAAAAATCGTCTTAGAGCAAAATTTCATCAAGTACAATCAAGTAACTTAAGTAAAGTCATCAATAAAGATAATGAAATATTTAAAACCCGAATAAATAGCAACAAGATTGAGTTCTCACGTGTCTGAGAGCTACTTGTTTCTTTGATTGAACTTGTGCTGCTGTTAGGTGATCATGTGCCTGTCAATGTCTTCCTCGGCATTTCTGATGTTGGTAAGGAATTTGCTCATGTTCATAACCCTTACAAAATCTAGTGGCTTAAAGTTCAAATGCTGTGGTTAGGCACACCAGGCATTTGGTAAATTTGCTAATAGAGTTGCTGCCCATCAGGAGTCAGTGGGAAAAGCAAAAGATCGCTAAGCCAGGTGTTGGCAATGGAAGGCTCATGGGTTTGTTTGTGCCATATTCCAGACGAAGGTGAACCTATCTTGTCGCCAGAGGAGCCAAGCAGTACACAAGAATGGAGAAAGAAGAGGCTAACCCTAGGATTAACTTGGTTGTACTATTGTGAGTGTTCTGTAGAAATTACTATTATACAAGTAAATAGCAAGATTTAGGTGTTAAGTGTACTGTCCTAACTTGTGCTATATATGCAATTAGTCCTCTAAGAAATCATTAAGAAAATACATGAAGTAGAATAGGTATCACCGAAACCATTGAAGTTCTTATCAAATCGTTGTAGATTTATATTGAAATAAGGTGCACCTTCCAGATTTATCTTTTCATTTCCGCGACTACTTTTGCTTGGTCATGGAACCATGGTGAAAGATATGGCCAAGGTAGACCAACACTTTGTGTTACTTCTGAAGTTGTTTGATAAATCAGGGAATTGACCTTAAGGAAACTAATTCATTTTGGTCAGAAGCATAGTTACTTCACATTGAAAACTTCTTCCAGCTTCATGTTTGGACTTGAGCAGTAATATCAGTATGATGATTCAATTTGTTAATAAGTATTCATGACTGTACCACAGGGCCCATCACCTAGAGCATTGCCATACTTGGGGCAAAAAGCATTTATCTTTAGGGCGAAGTAGCATATTACTCAGAGGTATCAGATATCTGATATGTAAACTCACATGTCCCATGTGCAATGTATGAAAACCCCCCAAAAATGTTGTTAGGTTGTTTTAGCTTGGTGTAAAGCATAGAGCAGAATATACACCATTAAGGCCAGGATATCACATTTGTAGTTTATCAAGAAAAATAAATACACAAACATTCATTTGATTAATATCATACGAAAAGTATTTCTACTCTAGAATCAAGTTTTCTTGCTACGATGGATAGGAATAATTGACGGAAAAAGTTTCATCCATTTCGTATTGTGAAGATAAAGCCTTCTGATTCTTTAGTTTTGTTTATTGAGTAGCTCTATAACTAGTTATTTTCCAGGTAGGCAGCCTCTGGAAATTTAAAAAAAAAAAAATCTCCCACAGAATTGCTTGATACTCAGTTTTTCTTGAAGCATGTTGCCTCCATATGAGTTCTATTGCAAATTGATCCTCTCATGTTGTCATTTTGTTGCTTTCAATCAAAGGTTTCTTTTAACAGCACAAGATGTTATAAAGATGATTTTGTTCAAATTTTTCATTTGCAGAGATGACATGTCACCGCAGTACTCTCCGATGTCCGAGGACTCAGATGACTCTCGGTTTTGTGATACCTCAACAAATTCCACCTCTTTCCACCCAGACTTCACGACCAATCCGACCAGCCCAGTTTCCCCTTACAGAAGCCAGAGGCTTCCAGCGGGCCCTGTGGCTGCGAGCATGTACACCCTTCCAAGCTGCACACTATCCACAGTCGCCTGCTCTCATCCTCGACAACGGGGATCAGAAACTGACAACCGATTTCCTTCATCACCAAACGATGTCTGCCACACTGCAGATCTTCGAAGAGCTGCACTATTACGATCAGTGCAGATTCGGACACAGGGAGAAGAGAGGCCATTCTCATGCAGCAAAACCTTAGAAGATGATGTTGTTTATCACATCCCAGAAAGGGAAGCTGCTGAAGACTACATCGAGGAGTGCTCATCAGTGGGTGTTATAAATGAGTCTAACCTTGATGGGGATCAATAGAACTCTCAAATCAACCCTTTGTGCTGACTCTGATGGACTTTTTTCTGTACATGTTTTGAGGCACACTGACCTTATTTAGATGTATTTATTTTTTTTATTTCCTTATACAGTTGATATTCTAGATTATATTATGCTTGATGATTTTCGGATGTGGGTCCTTCTGTTGATACAAGCATGAAGCATCTATTTCACTCTCCTTGAGTTTTATAGGTCAGTGTTATCTGTATTATGTGGGTATTTGGTTAAATGTTAATTCACATGTTTTAATATCTAGTGTTACCTTTTAACGAATAATTTTATAATATTTTAAAAAGTTATTTACATGTCATCAAATTAAATATTTTTTTTTTTTAGATAACATAATACTAATATAACATTAAACTGCTTCAGTAACTCGTAAGTTTAAACAGAGGGGGTGGAAGTCCCCGCCAGCTTGTTGCAGGCAGCTCTGCCGCGGCCTCTCAATTGTTGTCGATAGTTGCAGGAGCTAGAAGGAGAGGAGAGGGGGTGGGAAATTGTCATTTTTAAAAAGTAATAAAAAAAAAGATTTATTTGATGATTTTTATAGAATTAAGAATTTTGATGTTAATTTTTTAAAATTATAAATTTGTATGATATTAAGTTTTAAATGTTATTTATCTTAAAACAATATCAAATTAAATAACTTTTTGATTGCTAAAAGGCCAAAAGAGTTGCCAAAGCTTGTACAAAGCTGGAAGCTGGCAAGAAATTCCAAAGAACTGTCAAGAGGTCCTTGTAGGAGGACCCAAGCACCTCATGTTAAAAGCTTAAAGATTGATGGTATTTATGAGACATCATAAAGCAACTGCATATTTTTCATAAAAATTATGTGGTGGTGAAAGAGGTGGCCGCAGGGCTGTAAATGAACTAAGTTGAATCGAGTAGGGGTTTATTCAAGCTCATATTTATTTACTAAAACCGACCTCGAGCTAATTTTGAGCTTGTTCGAGCTCAGTTCGCGAACATAAAGGCTTGTTTGGGCTTTATCATGTGGTTCACCAATGAGCTCACATTGTGTTTGCGAACAGGCTGATATATAGTTGATTTTGTAAACTCAAAACTATAAATAGGCTCTAATATGTTAAGGATATTAATGTATTCATGAATTAATTTATTATTATAATTTATTAATTTTTTCTTATTAATAAATAATATGTACTAAAATCTCCAAAAGAACATCATATATTTGAATAATTCACAAGCATTAATGTACTGAATATTAGTATGTTCAAATTTACTCGCTTATCAATTGAGCTTTTAAAATTATGTTCAAATCAAACATGAATAAGCTCTTATTTAACCAAACATTGAGTTGTTTATCGATCGCTCGATTTATTCACAACTCTAGAGGTGGGAGGAATTACAACAAAGTTCATGTCTTAAAGGGAGATATGACGAAATTAGTAGACGTTATAAACTTGATTAGTATATAAACCTACTAAGAGATAACTTCTAAATTCAGAGAAATCCTAGAACTAAAAAGTGGGTAATTGTAAGTCAAATCTTTTTCTAGTAAAATGATATAAAATGAGAATTTAGTAATAAGAGATACGTGTGAAGACTTGACAAAAGTTTTAATGAATCATTCTACGGTGATGATAATAATAATATATAGGAAAAGATTCAAGCTAATCGTGTGTATTTGATAGAAACTTCATTCATATTGAGTGAGCTAATACTTATTAATCTAACCCAAGTCGTCTCAAATTCCAGTCACAATTTCTATAACTTATCTAATAAACAGGTCGAATCAGATTAAAGGTTGTGCACTTGAGTCAAATACAAGTAGAACTCTGGTCGTGACTCATTGCACTATATTATGCTCTCGAGTTAAATTAGTTGACGTAAATAATTGATGGTGTGTTATTATTCTCAAAACCTTGAACTCTAGGCATATAAATGCTTGCTCATAAGTCATTAAGATGTCTATAATGGCATAAGCCATGTAAGTAATGAAAGCAAAAGAAGCCTCACCTTGAAAGGTGCATATAAAACTGCCTTTATTTAAAGGTCTCCTTCATGATGTGCAGCATATTAAAGCCTCTTTCACTTTTGATTATGCATTAAATACACCTTTTAATTAATTTAGTGTGAATTAATTGCATTGGGGTCCTTGTATTTTGCACTGATTTGCATGCAAGTCTTAGAATTTAAATTTTATGACTATGGTTCTCAATCTTTTTTTTTTTTAATGACATGCAAGTCCTTGAGGTTAATTCTGGCCCTGCAATTCACCTTATTCTTTAAATTCAAAGAAATAAAACAAACTCCCAAGCATTTATGTTGCCTTTTGCTAACATAACACTGACCAATAACAGAACCATGCTTGTAAGCATTTAATGGTCTGAACTAGGGGGCAGAAATGATCCGAGTTTAAGCTGAGTCAGCCACAGCTCAAGCTCAGATTATCTCAATTCAATTCGAGTTTGAACTAGCTCATTTTGACTTTGAATTGACCCAAGATTCAATCGAGTTAAATTAAACCCTCTAAGAATTGATATTTTGAAAAAAAGTTTTCCATTGTTAATATTCGAATATACTCACAAGATCACCTAACAGATATATTAACCTCAAGTAAGACATACTTATATATAAATAATAGAAAATTACAATGAGTAACTGAATAGATAATTTTTATTTAAAAAATTAGAGATCGTGCCAAGTTGATTTGATCCTACCATAGTTCATGACTCAGCTCAACAAACTCGATTCAAGCTAAATATCAATCTGAACATCAGACGACTATCAATTTTTGAGCCAAACTCCCAGCCCCCCTAGTCTAAACAAAGAACACGTTCATGCAAGCTTTGACATTAGCTTGTATTTTTTAGCTAAGTTTATACAAAATTTCAAGTCTAAACAACTCCGATCTAGCCGGTATAACTCAATTTAGATCGTGTAGTCAACAAATTTGAACTTATTATACGCATGCATATATTAAAGAAAAGAAGATCCAAACAAAGGAAAGAGACATCTATTTAATTATTCCATTAATATTACAACCATAATTAAATAGGAGCTCAAAAGCACAAATAAGAAAAGTGGATTCTCAAGAAACCCACACCTTATTCTTGCATGAAACTCAAACATGAGATGATCTATTATTAAAGTCCCTCTACCTTGTTTTTGTCTTCCATCTCAAATTCATGTTCAATTTAAACTACTTGGTCTGAAAGGATCCAACTATCCCATGAATCATCTTTGAAGAACCCTAATTCCCCATTGTCCTCCATAAATCCCCCAAACTCTTCTCCTCCATCCCCCATCAACCATGGCCACCCTACCTCCCCCTCCTCCCATAGCCTTGAGGCCATGTCCTCCAATTCCCAATCCACCAACTTCTCAATCTCATCAAGGGATGGGACTCCCTCATCATTGACCAACTCCACCCTCGTCACCTCTTCTTCAAGGGTGGGGGCCCCACCTTCCTTCTCCTCGCTTGTTGAGCTCATGCAAATGCCACTCTCCCTCTCCTCAATTCGGCCCACAACTACTCCTTCCACCCCCTCCTTGTCCCGAAACATTTCACTCGAGTCCTCTTCGAGGATCTTCTTCTTCCTTGCCGATTTGCTCGGCCTACCGACCTTTCGTTTGCTGCTTGCTGCAGCCTTCCGCGCCTTTTTTAACTCGTCTTTATGATTTTCAGAGTTTTCAGTCTTCTTACTCAAGTGAGAGTTCCAGTAGTTCTTGATCTCATTGTCGGTCCGTCCCGGCAGATGCCCGGCTATCACTGACCACCTGCCAATATAAATCCTCCATTAAAATATAAAATTTTAAATAAGTAAACATAATGGAGATCTCATTGCGGCCCAATGGGGGCCCAAATCATATTTTGTGCAGCCCATAAAGCTTCCACACATGTAGTCTTTAAGTATTCAGCCAGTACAATAATTCAAAAAAACCCTAGTGGGCCCACTGAGCTGCATGCTGACAGCCTGCTCCTCTCTCGTAGTTCTCAACTGCGGTCACGTTTCGTAGTGCATGTTACCACAGCAAACAAAGCTGGCCAACTTTCTCTGTTGTTAAAAAACAGGGTAAAACAGCATAAAGCTGCTCATCTCCCATTTCTTTTTTTTTATTATTATTGCACAAATAATTAGATTTTTTTTATATAAGAAAATAATTTGATATTTTTATTTACTATAGAAAACAGCCTCTGGTATTAAAGTTACATTGAATATATATACATTTTTTAAAAAGTAATAAAAGAGAAAATTGATTTTAGGGATCATTACATTTTGATCCTTACTTTTTGTAACATTGCATTCAGGTACCTGAATTCCTTTCATATTTTATCATTAAATTCATATCAAATTACCATAATAATAATATTTTAAAATTATTTGGGATAGCAGATGAAAAGTACTAAATCATAAAATAATACACCCATTTTTCAAATAATTTAGCAAGAGTCTTACACTAATTTGACCAACTACTTGAAAAAAATTGAGGACCTATGAGTATAATAAGTTATTTCATAGAATCTAAATATAATATTTCTAAATCATAGACCACAATATAATTGACCTATATAATAATATCAATATATATACTTATATTAGTTTTTTTTTTTTTACCTATTACCCAGGGTGGCACGAAGTTTGATGATGGTCTCCTCCTCTTCCTCAGAGATATTCCCTCTCTTCAGGTCTTCTCTCAGATAATTTATCCACCTCAATCTGCAGCTCTTCCCACATCTCAACAGCCCTACAGAGAAACATTATTTTAATGTGTTAAAATGAACACATTATATCAAAAAATGAGAAATAAAATGAAATGTCAAATTAAATATATAAATTAAAAAAATAAAAAAAAAATGAGGATATATATATATATATAATTACGTACCTGCCTTCTTGGGCAGTGACCTCCAAGAGCCCTCTCCATGGGCTTTAATGTACCTCACAAGCTTCTCATCTTCTTCTGCAGTCCATCTCCCTCTCTTCAGTCCCACCTTCTCACAGCATGGTGCTCTTCCCATTCTCCCTCCCTCCCTCCTCTCTCTCTCTCTTTCGATTTCTCTTCTCTTTTTTCCCCTTCTCTCTGCTCGCAGATCATACAGAGGGAGAGAAGAGAGAGGAGAGAGAGAGAGAGAGAGAGAGAGAGAGAGAGAAATGATAGGAGAAGGAGTTGAGCTGCTGCAATGCAAAACAGTTTGGCCTTCAGTTCAGTGCCCACATTTATATGCTGTGTAGAAGAATGATAACATTATTTGGTGAACAAATTATTTTCTTTTGTTAATATTTTTACTTATTATTAAGACAGAATGAACTTTGAGATAGAAAGTAGAGAGAGAGAGAGAGAGCTTTTTTGTTAATGCTGAGGAGTACAAAAGGTGACAAGAGATAAGAGCGTTTATATAATGCAAGTGCAGGGCCTGGTGGCCTATCCTTGCAAAGACAATAAAAATGAAATATAAATTAACTAAAGTCATAATTTTTTTTCTGATAATAATCGATAAAATAATTTAAAAAACAAAAAAAAAATAAAGGGAGAATGTGATAATTGGAGAATCAGCTGATCAATAATATTCATGAGAGGCTCAAGAATCATTCAATAGTATTACAAAAATGGGATTTTTACATATGCATGCTACAATAAGTTTGCTAATTAGTTAGAAAAATAATATATAGCTAATGGGGTTTAAAGTTTTAATATACTAGATTATTCAGTGGATTAATAATTAATCTACTGAATATTTCAGAATATTAAAGTCTTAAACTATGATAAGTTAATTTATGAGTTAGTAATTGAGGATATGCAGCAAGACTCAATTAGTTATATACAAGATATTAAAAATTTATAAATTGCACATGCAACACTTGAAAGATCAAAAATTGAAACATGTAATCGTGTTTTTCAAATAGAGAGTGGTTTACGTAATATGTATTAGCTGATTTATTCGAGTACAATTTTGATGGGCGAGGGACAAAAACAACAGGTTGTGATACCGCATCAGATGATTTGATCGACATGATTGAACTATCTAATTTGTCTATCAAACAATCGGTCTACCATACAATATAAAAAAAAGCTATTTTCCACACGAGCCATCTTTCGATGCTCTTAATTTGGTGCATCCTACTGCATGCTAATGGATTATATTCTGTTGTCAGTCCGTTGACATTAACTTACGATACTTTGTCGACATGAATAGACAATCAAGTCCTTGCAGTAATCCAATCGTTTCTGCTCAATTCTCCAACATCTCCTTCGTCCTCATAATTAACGGTTAAATCTCTCATCAAAGACAATATAAACTTCAAAGAAGATTAATTTAGGCACTACATATACACCTTATAACCCAGCACTTCAATTTGTTTATATATGTATAATTCATTCTTTCTAAGGTTATTAATTTATTTATTTTTATCATTTTACACATATGTTGAAAATTACAAGTGATTGAGAATAAGAAAGTAGAGTTAATTAAGTTGTTTTCTTAATGTCAATTTGCACAAAATACAAAAAAAAAAAAAAAAAATCTAAGATATGGTGCTTGAAAAGCTATAAATGAATGTATTAATTAGAATGATCTAAATATTAGCAAGCCTTAAAATGCATATAGATTAAAATTGAAAGTTTTTGAAAACCAAAAGACCAAAACACTTGAGCCTCAAAATAAAGAGACCAAAGTGCAATTTACCATTTATTATTTATTTTTCAAGATGCTCCTAACCCCATCCGGATACCAGGCGCGTGATGCACGCTTTTGTGCTACATGATAAAATAGATCGAAAATAAACAAACTGCACTTTTGCAAATTATTAAAAACGTGAATCTGTGCGTTATTAAAGATTTTACTGGCATCGAGTCGAGTTCTAGCGATTTATTTAGCTTAGATCGTGTTTAAAATTTGAATCTTAGATCCAGTGAATTATTCACTAACAGTTAAAGCATATATAATTAATTATAGATAAATTACACCCAGGTCTCTGAGTTTAATGCTTAATAAGTCCATGTTTTTAAAATTTAACATCTGGGTCCCTTAGTTTTAATAAATTATCAAATGGGTTCTTTTTTTATTTTTTATTATTCAAGTTTTTCTAAAATTATCATTTTACCCCTACCCTATTATCAAATGGTAATTGTAAAAAAAATTTAATAATAAAAAAATAAAAAGGGCCCATTTTGATAATTTATTAAAACACAGGGACCCCAACGTTAATTTTAAAAACGTGAACCTGTGCGTTATTAAGCATTAAACTCAAGAACCTGAGTGTAATTTGCCCTTAATTATATAATAGTTTTATCTAGTTGATTTGGAATAGATCTCATTTCATCTTATGAACTGTGTCAAATTAATTGGAAAAGTTGAAGAAAATAGTATTTTTATTAATTTAGAATCAGATTGTAAAATAACAAAAAATTAAAAATAAAAATAGGAATTAATGTATATCAAATATTTTATAATTTACATTTTGAATTTTCCTAGGATTCATCGTTTTGAAATTTGAAAATGCTAAAAAAAATTGTAAACTGAATTTGATTAATTGTAAAACTAATTTTAAAAATAATAGACAACAACAATTTTTTTATTAGAATCAAAGTTTGAATAGCTTTATTTGGTCATTAATTTTAATTTATTTATTAATCAGGTTTGACTCAAGTTCTGTATAATTAGATCTGATATAATTCGACATACTCCTATATAAGTTTTCATCATATCATACAATGATTTAAATTGCTAAGTTGAGGTCATTGATTTTACTCGTTTATTATTCCAATTGGTTAATTTGAGTTAAACTTATCACATATATCAGATTTAGGTTAAGTAATTCTTAATTTTTTCTAAAATTAATAATTAGATCTGGCCTTAAAAAGTACACATTGAAAATAAAACGATAAATTTACTCAAAATTTGTGATTTACATGCATCTAACGACGCCAAACTGAAATGCAATTTGATTTTTTTTTTATTTCACTTGAATACCATAATTTCTTTCACATTAATTGAAAATTATAATAGCGTAATTTGAATATGAGATCTTCTAGTATACAGGCAAGCTCATTATTTACTATATTAGGAAAATACCACAGCACTCACACTGATTCGAGATCATCGAAAAGTTCACAAAATGCGCTACCGATCCAAATATAATTTTCTCCGATAAACAATTATTTATTTTGAAGGTAATTTTGATGATCTAATTTGATTTTAATGTGTGATGCTAATGATATTATGAGAATAACTCACGCAGCCCAATGCCGCAAAAAAGAGGTAGAGATGCAATTGCATGATTCCGTAGGGCCCACTGTGCACACGTGATTCTCTGCATAAGCTAAACTTTTTGAACTCACTGTCAAAAAAAAAGACAAAAAATCATAAATATTTTTTTTTTATTTGTGATTCTTATCATATAAATAAATAAATAAATAAATAAATTTGTGGGTGACAAATTTCCTAATGCATGGGATGTGTAACAATGCTAGCTATATGTTTCTAATTATATCACAAAAAATAATGTTACATGTGAAATATAATTAATGATTATAGTAAAATATATATGTGTATATATAAGATAAAAAATAAATTAATTTTTTTATTTAAAATTAATTATGTTAAATGTAGAATAAAATATTTTTTTATTGAAGATTAAGTTAAGTTTAATAAAAGACTAGTTAAAATTACTATGTTTTCAAAATTTTCAATTGATATAAAAAATTTAGATCTACCCTCTTCATAACTAAATAGATATTGTAAAGTTTTAAACAAATTTTTATATGTTGCCTCTAACAAAGTTTTGAGAATTTGAGTTGACTGAATTTTACACGATTATCAAAGTCGATTCAACTTTTAAATATAATCATCACTATTTGACTCACTCAAGACTATTGAGATATTTTACATTTTAAACTAACTCGTGATAGAATTTTTTAAAATAACTGTGGATAAAATCTTATTTTTTAAAAAAAATATTTTATATCACATCCTACACAAATTTCAATACAAACAATCATTTTATTTCACATTCAATATAATTTTTAATAATTCAATCAACGTAATTTCACATCTAACTAATTTTTAATATAACTAACTAACTAATTTTTAATATAACTAACTAACTAATTTTATTTTATATTATAAGTATTTTTTTAAAATAATCAATAAATTCAAGAAAAATAATTTTTTTATTCAATTATCAAACAAAACTTTAGTTTTATATTGTTAAGATTGAGCTCTAATTTTAATGTTTAACTTTAAAAACTGAGTCGATGAAAATTTGTGCAAGATTTTAAAATTCGTTTGAAACTACTAAAATTCATTTTTATTCAAACGATAATGTGCAACAAATATTATTAATTTATTCAAATTTATAAATTTAAATAATTTATAGAAAATTTTGGTACTGTCGATATTAAAATTAACAAAATTATTAAAAATTACTGAAATTAATATTTTATTTTATAATTAAAATTAAAATCGAAATTAAAATCGAGTTTTAAACCTTCGGACTCGACCTGCACCAACTTTTGCGCCCATTCGCGGGATCCTGTTCGGGCTCGACCTCCGGACCCAGATTCGGATTCCCCGAATCATGAAACCGAGTTTCCGAGCGGGCCCCACAAGGCCCCCCCCGACCATCATCGCATTAAAGGTGCCGGGCCCACGAATTTGTGGAGCGTTGGCAGGCCACGTGTTTGCCACCTGAGCCGGCGAGCGCCGCTGCTGAAAACGAGAAAGTCTGTTTTTTTTTGTTTCACGAAATTTGATGCACAGATTTTTTTGAATAAAAATAAAAATAAAAATAAAAAATGACAGTAAAATGTTGCGATTTTGTACCATGAATTACAAAAACACCCTTACAATCTTAAGGATTTACCGATTAACCTTTTCCCCTCTGATACTAAAGACAATTCATATGTACGTTATCATTCAATTTCAGTTTTTTTTTTTTTTTTACGATATTACATAATAATATTATCTTTAAAAATTAATTACTTATTTAAATAACATGCTTAAATGATATCATAAAACAAGATCTAAAATATAGCTAAAAATAGAGACTACTATAATTTGAATCATTTTAAGTATTTGGGTGTAAATCAAGATGTTAAATTCAAAATTTTCTTTATTTTATTTTTCTTGAATATAGAAAAGATAATATTAAGCACTCAATTTGAATGAATTACAAATTACATATTTAATTTGAAATAATTTAAAAAAATTTAATAGTTAAAAATATTATGAGATGGCTTATCGAGATAATATGAGCCTACAATATTTATGCTACGTTTGACATAGCATTTTTTGTATGGCTAGAAACTAAGAAACACATGTTTGATAAATCAATTGCGTGAAAAAAAATCTATTTTAGTTTTTAATAATTTAAAATAAATTTACCCTCTCACTTTTTTATATACATACAATTTTTTGTAGTTATTAAAATTTTTGTTGTTACTATACATATAATAATGAATTATACATATCATCGTATATTTAAAATCAATGTACATTAATTATAAAAATATGTGTAATCAAATCCACATATAAAAAATAACATATAAAAAAATAACAAAAATTTTATATAATTTATTATTTATTGATAATGTAAATATAATAAAATTTTGTTATATATATATATGCATATAATTTAATTAAAAATATCAATTGACCATGCACCCAAATTATTATTTTTGTTTGCTCTAAACATTACAATTTTTCTCATTCTATTCATAAATTATAATATTAATTCTCCAATGTAATATTTTTTATTAAATAATTTTATTTTTAACAACAGTTATTAATATCAATTTATTAAATAGAAAAAGCAATTTTTATAAAACAATGTCAAAGAAAAGAGCACATTAATTCACAAACATTTCCATATTTCATCCAAATACTTATATTTTGTTGCCTTTAAAATTAATTTATAGGTCAAGCCTTGCATTGGTAATTATTATTTTTTTCATAAATTGATAATTAATATTTCAAGGATGAAAGTACATAGAGACAAAAGATGTTGGAATTTGACTTTATTTTTTTTTATTGTTAAATTTGACCCTTTTTTCTTCACACCAACACACACACAAACATATATAAATGTAAATATATAAATATACATATATATATA